>CAUYPO010034339.1:0-49454 GCA_963574435.1 Cheirogaleus major
CAATTAATTGCTTTCTATTTATAGTAGAGACGGGGTCTCGCTCTTGCTCAGGCTGGTTTCGAACTCCTGAGCTCGAGCGATCCGCCCGCCTCGGCCTCCCAGAGAGCTAGGATTACAGGCATGAGCCACCGCGCCCGGCCCGGATAAATAAATTTTAATATAAGTGTGTCTCGTGTAATATGTGGGATATACTAAAGAAGTATTCCTAGTTTACCCGGAGTGCAGATTTCACCCGGTGTTTTCTCTTGTCTGGGAACCCGACCCCTCTGCCCCTATTACTCCCAGGAATACTGTTGGTGGGTTAGGGGGGTACCTGGGGCCCAAACTCACTCCTCGTATCATACTAGGTCCCGGTGACAGACTAAAAACACCTAGAATGAGCCCAGCATGGATCACACCGTGGCTTTGTTACGCCGCCATCAGCCTGGAGAGCTGCCCGGTTTGGATCTGGAGCCGACCGGCCTGGGTAGACGGCAGCTCCCCTGTCCCCAGGCGTGTGACCTGGGCGGCCCCCTCATTGTCCGTCTCCTTTCCTACAGGTGAGGCTGTAATAACCCTGCCCTCCCTTCCCAGCACTGCCGGGAGGATAAGCCCCCCATTAAGGTAGAAGTGCGGCCTGGTCCTACCATATTATAACTTATTAATATAATTTTAACAATCATCAGTGAAGAGTTTGAGCTAATTGCATGACTCCGAGGCCCTCCTGGCACTCTCTCCGAGCCGGTTTCTGCGTGTGCAGAGCTAACGCGACGCTGTGCTCCGGAGGTGGTTAAGAAAAGAGAAGCCGCAGCAAATTTGATTTAGGTGCCTAATTCCATTTGAAATGACTTCAGCAATAAATAAACCGCTCTCTTTGATTCTTTTAAATCAGCACGTGTCAGTGGCAAAGTGACGTCTTGGAATCGGCGGTCCTCGCCACCCCAGCTGGCACAGGTGTGCCCAGAGTGAAGGGACGCCAAGGGCTGGCTCGACGCCAGGCCGCGCCTCTGCAGGCACGAAGAGTATCTACTGCCAACCGCCTAGAGCCCGGGCTCGGTGGAGTGGGTCTCACCTGCCCGAGGCCCGAGGATGGGTTTTGCCTCACCCGGTTCACCTGTGGGTCATGCAGGGGCGAGGCAGCTCTCAGAGTCACGTCGGTGAATCCACAGGGCATCCCGTTGGGCATCAGGGAGGCACAGGGAGGCTCTGGGAAGCAGACAGGTTTCCAGGACTGGAATCTGGACCCAGGGTCCTGCCCTTTGACCTGGAGCAGCTGCCCAGGGGCACAGATGATTCTAATGTGACGTCAGGGTGGAGAAACACAGGGGTGGATCCTAGTTCTCGCTCAGCAATACAGTGTTACAGGGCACAACTCAAAACCTTAACCTCGCTTTTGATTTGTAGAAGATAATCTTTATCCCAGAAGTGAACAAGGTCACAAATCTGTTGGGATTTTATAGAACACATATCACAAGCCACTTTCCAATTCTAAAATTAATAAATGAATGCAAGAGATGAATAATTTAAATATCAATTTCATGCACATAGATGCTCAATAAATATTCAATGAATGAATTAATCAGCCAATTGACCAATATAGTCCAAGTTCTACAGCCGCCCCACAGACTTCTGCATCTCCCCCAGTAGACTGTGAGGTCCCTGAGGGCAGGCCTGGGGACCCCAGGCTCCGAGCAAGGACATTTGATGACTAACGCAATGAATCCATGAACAAAGCAAATGACTCTGAATGCTCATGGCTATCTCTGTATTTTCTAGGTGTGCGATGGATTTCTAGGTGAACAGAAAAATGCTAATACGTCATTTTTATTGGAAAGATGACAATGTTACAATTTAATTATGGAGAAATCCTTATTCATCAGCTTGTCTAGGTTATTGTGCTTTTTTGGAGACCTGGAGAGAAGCTTCTTTTGATGCTTTTCAACTCCAAAGTAGCCTGAAGTCTCATGGCCAGGCCCTGGCCACACGTGGCCTGACACGGCGGGCGCCCGGCACCACTGCCACCTGTGACGAGTGCCCCAGCCTACCCTGGACAGCCCACTCGGCCTCTGCTCTGTGGCCAATGGAGGGTGGAGGGTGGAAGGTGGGGCCAAGGACGGTGCATCACCGCGTCTCATGGTCTCAGCTGATTTGGCCCCAATTGCAACTCTTCATTCCCTAGACCCCAGCCATGAAGCTGCAGCCAGCGGCAAAGGGCAAGAGCCCTAGGGTCAGCAGGACAGGGTTCGAGAGCCTGGCCCCCCACATCTCCGCTGTGAGACCAGGGCAGGCCACCGCACCTGCACCCCTATTAAGATTAACAGCAGTACCTGCCTCGAAAGTCGTTATGAGATGAAAATGAAATGATGCCTGTGCAGCCTGAGCGCCAGGCCTGGCCCTAGAAAAAGGCTCAGGTGTGGCAGGTGATGGTGCCGTGGTGGCGCCCTCAGGACCCACTTAGTAACTGTGCCACTCGGAGCAAATCACTCACCTTGGTAAGCCTCAGTTTTTGCATCTGATAAATGGGACCAATAATAGAACCCATCTTAAGCTCACGTGATGTGCCGATGCCGTGAAGGACCAATCGCAGCGGCTGGTGTACAGCGAGCAGGCGTCGTCAGCTGTGAGCACTGTCACCTCTGTAGAGCCAGGGCTGGTAACAGCTACTGTCTGTTATAACAACCAGAAGCTGACTCTTCTCCCAGCAAGGGTGCGGTCGTGGTTTCCGTGCTAACAACATTCCAGAGACTTGGAGACACTCTCCCCCACCCGCAGGCCCCGCTGGGACTGTTTTCCTCATAAGTGGAAAAACACGAGGTCCAGGGCAGGTGGGGCGGGACGGGGAGCAGGCTCAGCACAGGCCCCGTCTGCACAGGCAGAAGCAAGGCTCCACCCTCCTTCCCCTCGCGTGTGCTGCCGCCCACCAAGGCTGGAGGGAGGCACAGATTCAGGCCCGTACAGGATGTTGGGCCCTTTCCTCAGTTATCACCCGAACCGGCTCAGCAGCTAAACACCTCACTCCCCCAACAACCCCCAGGAGAGCAAGAGTCTGTGTGCAGTTTCCAACACAAACACATCTCCCTCTAGAACCATCCCAGCCACAACCTCTGCTGCTTCCTCCTTCTCTTCCCAGGCTCCTGAAGCAATCTGTGGGCTCAAGTGGAACTGGGGCCTAGGAACAAGGTGCTAGGCCAGGAGGAGGTAGGCCGGGCCGGCTCCTGCCATGGCTGGACACAAGACTCCTTCCCAAATGCACACACAAGTCTAAGTACAGATAAGAGAAAGGAAGACAGAACATTCCTTCGGCATAAAGAATCGTAGCAGCATTGTCCCCCACGTCCTTGAACAAATGTCAGAGGGCAGCCTTCTCCCAGTTACCTGTGTGGACAAGATCAGCCTTCATCCCAGGTGGGGACTGCAAACCACAAATTTCCTAAAGCAGTCTTGGTCAAGGTCAGTCTCGGCCAAGCCCAAGCTCCCCGTACCTCCAGGCAGCCGTGTGGCATCCCTGGGCACCCAACCCAGAAAGCAGCGCATGGAGGAGAAAGGTTGGCAGCTCTGTCTGAAGACATGGGTTCCACCTGGTGAGCCCGGCTGGCTGTCGCTTCGGACGCCGTTTAACCCCTCTGCTCCTGAAACGAGGCCGCAAGTAATTGATGCTGCTTCCCTACCTCACTGGGGGCTCCGAGATAAAACCGTGGACGTGCCCGGCAAACTCTAGAGTTCTGGGTAGGAGTTAATGATCAGGAACAGCCCGGCTCTCTCTGGCCCCAGGGAGCTCCCCAGCAGAGGAGGGCAGACTTGAATCTTTGGGGGCTCTCAGAGCAGTAGCTCGGAGCAGCTCTTTGAAAATGGGAAATTTCCGCACTATCTCTTGTTTGACCTTCAAAGTTCATGCAGACGTTATATTTAATTCCTAACACAGTTTGTTTTAATAAAAAGATGGTTTAAATTAGCTGCTGTCATCAATGCCTCTGGCCAATGGGTGCCCCAGTAAGTTGTGACATACACAGCCTATGCTCTGTGCCCCGCCAGCCTCCCTGTCCCAGGCACCCCCTCTCACTCCAGTGTGAGCAGCACAGCAGCTGTGGAGTTTCTGGCAGTTCCCTCCGAGAAGGCTTCAGATAGTGTGTTGGGAGGCTGAGGCAGGAGGATCACTTGAGGCCAGGAGTTCAAGACCAGCCTGGGCAACATAGCAAGACCCCATCTCTAAAAATATAAGCTGGCCGGGCATGGTGGCTCACGCCTGTAATCCTAGCACTCTGGGAGGCCAAGGCGGGAGGATCACTCAAGGTCAGGAGTTCAAAACCAGCCTAAGCAAGAGTGAGACCCCATCTCTACTAAAAATAGAAATAAATTAATTGGCCAACTAAAAATATATAGAAAAAATTAGCCGGGCATGGTGGCACATGCCTGTGGTTCCAGCTACTTGGGAGGCTGAGGCAGAAGGATCGCTAGATCCCAGGAGTTTGAGGTTGCTGTGAGCTAGGCTGATGCCACGACACTCTAGCCTGGGCAACAGAGTGAGACTCTGTCTCAAAAAAAAAAAAAGTAAAATTAGCCGGGTGTGGTGGCGTATACCTGTAGTTCCAGCTACTCAGGAGGCTGAGGCAGGAGGATTGTTTGAGCCCAGGAGCTCTAGGCTGCAGGTAGCTATTATCTCACCACTGCACCCCAGCCTTAGTGCAAAAAAAAAAAAAAAAAAAGTTATCTTTTGAGATTGGACAACCTCTATCAAAAAAAAAAAAAAAAGAAATAGATAATGTGAGTTATCCTAGGTCTTGGCTCACCTTCGTGTAGTGGGATGTGATCATGCAATGAACCCTTGTCTGATTCCCCCAGACACAGAGCCTGAGACAAGCACATGGTGCAGGTGATTTATTGGGGGGGGGTGCGGAGAGGGAGCCCCAGAAGCAGGAGGGAGGGACTGGGAGAGTAAAAAAGGGAAAGAGGAAATGCCAGCACTAAAAGGCTTCATTGAAGCTGCAGCTATGGGCACGGGGGACCCAGTTCCCCAGGCAGGGGTGCACTGAAGGCCTCCCGAGACTGCCCACCCCATGCCAACCCGAGTCAGAGCCAGTGCTCGTCGTCAGCCGTTAAGAATTCCAGGGGCACGAGCTCCCCCACACCTCTGGGCTGTGTAGGCCCTGAGGCCCTGGAGCAAAAGTGCATAGACACCCTGTGCTTGCTGGAGGTGGGACACCATCAGCACGAGAGGGTCTGAGCACACATGGAACCTTCTAGGCAGGTCTAGCTGCAGTCAGACCTGGTCCAGGCCCCGACCACCTGCTACAAACCTCAACCAACTGGGAGGCCTAGAGCATGAGTCCTTCTGACGGCGGAGCTCCCGAGTAGCGCGGAGTGGGCACCTTGAGCTTACATGGGAGCTTTAACCGTTGGGGAGGGCAGCTCTCTAATCTCGGTGCCTGTCAGCCTCGGCGCAGCACCCACTCCCCCTCCCACCCACACCCCGAGAACAGACCTTCCTCAGTGACAAGGGATCGTGGCGGACAATGGCCACTGCCCGGGAATGAGAGACGCACCCCAGGACCCACTGAGGCTGGGGCTGATGGACCCACACTGGGGATCCCTAAATGCCCCATTCCTGCATTTTGTGACCCTTCTGACACCCATGGTATCCTGCTGATTTGCATATAATTCTTTCTAGAAAACAATCGACCCCATGTCTCAAGAATTTTAGAAATGGGCAAACATTTCCACAATAATAGATATCCAGAGAGCTACCATCCTAAGGAAACACTTATACATGTCGCCTCATTGTGTATAATAGCAAAGAACACAGAACAATTTAGATGTCAGAAGACAGGAGGTTGATAAAATAATTCCTGGCCAAGCCACACAGCGGACTTTTCTATGCAGAGCGTGGCCTGGAGTCAGTCGTACAGTTCCGATTTTGTGAATCTGTCTAAATGTGTGCTATCAAAATACTAAAATAAAACACATTAAAACTAAATGTAGTCATGTCTGAGTGGTGGGATTATGGTCATTTAAATTTTCTTCTTTATACTTGTGTGATTTTCCAAATTTTCTATAAACATGAATGTCTTTTATCATCAGAGAAATGGCTGTTTGCAATGCCCGGGGACCACCCTCCCTGACATTGGGCCTCTGGGGGGCACAGCCCTCTGTGCTCCCAGCAGAGGCTTCTGCTGGCCATGAGAGGTTGTAACCCGGGGACCTGCCCACCTCCCAGGGCTCACTTGGGCGTCCCTTCCCACCCAGCCCAGTCCCCTGAGGAGCCAGGGGCCCCCTTGGCAAGTGACAGGGCTGGCATGTTGCAAAGCCTCCAAACGGTTTCTGACCCACATTAACCTGGAGACCTGACCCCTCAGCCTGGCCTTGTGGAAACGGCTTTGCCAGGGTCATCCAGGTACCGGGCCCAGGAGAGAACGCTGAGGTCACGCAGGACTGGGCCATTTCCGGGCACCCCCTGGTGATGCCATTAGCCTGGCGGAGCGCCCCAGGAGGGCCAGTCTGGGAGGTCACCAGCAAGAGGAGGCTGGCCCCGGGTTCTGAAGAGGATCCCGTCCCTATAGCCCACCCTCCCTGCCCAAGGCCCAAACATACTGGTAAGAGCAGAGCAGGGCCACAAAGGCAGTGGCCAGGGCATCCTTCAGGGCTGTTGGGAAAAGTCCAAGAGGGCAAGGTCTGCCCCGAATGCCCACTCCCTCCCTGCCTGTACAACATCTCCTCTTTTAAGAGCTTAGGTTTGAGAACCAAACTGGGTTCAGGTTTCGGCACGTGGACTTGGCCTGGCCATCTGTATCTCTGTCTAGGAGGAGCTTTGGCAAAATCGCCAGCTCCCCGGACTGAACTCCAACAGCCACGGCCAGGTGAGCACCTGGGAGGGCCGTGGGCCACCTGCCGGTTATCAAAGGCAGGTCTCCACCAGGGCAGATGAACAGCGCATCCAATCCCCCACTGAGGGCTGCCGTTGATCTCCCTCCTCCCCTCGCGCAATCCCAACCAGACGGCTATGAGCTCCGCAGCCAGTCCACCTCCCGCTGGGGCAGGGCCTTGGGCAGGGAGCCCAGGTCACAGGTACAGTGCCCTGAAAGGGAAGCACCTTTGGCCACCCCAAAGCAGGAGCTGATCCCAAATGTGGCCTTGCCAGGAAGCCAGAGCTGGCAGGGACCTGCGGTCATCTAGTCCCATGTTATTATTTTACTTGGGTGTTAAAGTGTCACATTTCTCAGCTTGTCCTGAATCAACATAAACCTGTCTCATAGCCCCCCATTCAACAGGGTAGTTAAGCAACCTAACACCTTTGGGTTGGGTGGTCCCTCCAGCATCAGACCAGAGCTCCAGGAAATTCAGGGAATGGGGCTTAGGTTTTCAGGCCCAGCAGTCCTCTCTAAGGGCTCTGATCCAGCCCATGTGGTCCCATGACAGTAGGTGACTCTGCTGTCTGTGCCAAGCTTGGGATGGAGACCCTAGTGATCCAGGAGCCTGGGCATCCGTGGCCCATCCCCCTGGATACCCCAATAGCCATGCCCTCGCAGACCTTCCCTCACCCCTGCTGCTCAGGGGATGCGTGGGTCCTGCTGCATATAGAACCTGCAAAACCCCAACCCTGCCAGCGAGCCCACGCCTCTTCTTCACGTTGGTCCACGTCCACCCTTAGAGGTCTCCACCATGGGACAGCTCCTGCCTGCCTGGCTTTTCAAACAAATGCTTAGGCGGGGGCTGTGTTCTCTGTGCCCCATAGCTTCTACTCTGGGCCCCGAGCCCCAAGAGCTGTTAGCAAACCCCCGCTGGCTACCTTATGGATCTGGATAAGGGAAAATATGGAATGTAAAGAAAGTGCAATCTTGATAATTGTCCTGGCAGCTAAGTGCAGGGAGAATGGTCTGGAAGGGTGTGCACCAGGCAGGGTGGGACCAAGGAGGGCTGCAAGGGAACAAAGGAGACTTTCTTTACCAACACTTTGAAAGTACTTCTTTAGAGTGCAAACATTTTATTGCTCATCACATATTATTCTCTTTTTTTTTTTTTTTTTGCTAGCACTGGGTGAATAAAAGAAAATGCAGGGATTTGTTCTCTGTTGGGCATCAGGTACGTGCCAGGTAAACAGAGCAAATGAGGTTTGTCTTAAGGGCTATGCTGTGGCGTGAATGGCGAGCAGGCACTGGCCGGGCACAGACGTTGGAAGTGGGCAGTGTCCCCGGCGCACCGAGGAGTAGCTGTTGGCGCTGGGATGGGAAGGAGCTTAGCAGATGGAGGAGCAAAAATAGGCCAGTGCGGCTGGAGCACAGCGATTCCAGGAGCAGAGACAGAGACGCGGCCGGGGAGCCTGGCGCGGATCGCGCAGGGATTATGTCAGGTTGCATTCAGGGAGTTGGGGTTCCACTTTAAGTGTGTTGGGAACCATCAAAGGCTTTTAGGCAAAAAGTAACATTATCAGATTTACATTTTTAGCTTCTTGCTGTGTGGAGAATGTAGGAGGCAAGAGAGGAAATAGGAGAGGGATCTCATGATCCACTTTTTTTTTTTTTTTTTTTTTTTGAGACAGAGTCTCACTCTGTTGCCCGGGCTAGAGTGCCATGGCGTCAGCCTCACTCACAGCAACCCAAACTCCTGGGCTCAAGCGATCCTCCTGCCTCAGCCTCCTGAGTAGCTGGGACTACAGGCATGTGTCACCATGCCCGGCTAATTTTTTCTATGTATTTTTAGTTGGCCAATTAATTAATTTCTATTTTTAGTAGAGATGTGGTCTCACTCTTGTTCAGGCTGGTTTCGAACTCCTGACCTTGAGCGATCCACCCACCTTGGCCTCCCAGAGTGCTAGGATTACAGGCATGAGCCACCACGCCTGGCCATCATGATCCCCTTTAAAAAGAAAAATAAATAAAATGAATGGCCTTATTTCTTACCAGGAGAAGCCTGAGGTCCGAGGAGACAGCAGTAGAAGAATTAGGTGTGTCACCCCCAGCAGGCAGGAGAACAGAGGAGTTGGTGATTCTGTCTGTGAGTCCAGGGTGACCGGCTATGCTGCTGCCAGTTGAGTGATGTGGGCAGGTGCCTCAACCTTTCAAAGCACTAGTCTCTTCTTCTGAAAAGTGGAAGGTAATTATACCTGCCTCCCAGGGTTGCCATGAAGATGAATGAGCCGCTGCATGGGTCATACATCCTGCTTAGCTCAGTAATGTTAGTTCATCACCATCATGTCATCATCATCACCATCCTCATCATCACCACCAACACCCTCATCATCATCACCCTCATCATCACCATCACCATCACCACCAACATCATCATCACCATCATCGCCATCACCACCATCATCATCATCACCATCATCACCATCACATCATCATTATCACCATCCTCATCATCACCACCAACACCCTCATCATCATCACCCTCATCATCACCATCACCATCATCACCATCATCACCATCACTACCATCATCATGATCACCATCATCACCATCACTACACCATCATCACCACCATCATCACGACCACCATCATCACCATCACCATCCTCACCACCATCATCATCATCACCATCATCGCCACCATCATCACCATCACCATCATCACCATCACCACCATCATCATGATCACCATCATCACCATCACCATCACCATCATCACCATCACCATCATCACCACCATCATCATCACCATCATCGCCACCATCATCACCATCACCATCATCACCATCATCACCACCATCATCATCATCATCACCATCATCACCATCACCATCATCATCAATCTTCCTTCCAGGCGTCACCAGAGTCCGCATTCTGCCCCGGCTCACTCCTGAATAGCCCTGGGACCTGGCTGGGTCTCCCATCCTCCCAGGGTCCGTTCCCTCTGCCAGGCTGTCTTCATAACTGCGGGGTTCCTTGTTTAAAAAGCAGGAAAAAGTACCATTGAAGTTACTAAAATACAAAGTTTTCTCCTTTCTTCCACAGTCTCTCTCTCTCATCTTGTCGTGGTATTTTTTATTTGCTATTTGATGCCATTCTAAGTAAATTAATTACTAGGATAAATTCTACCATTCATCATTATATTGTACAATGCAAATTTTATATGCAATTATAAGAACATTTATCTCACACGTGGAATCATCAAAATTACACAATTTGTATTTTATAGTTTGTACACACAAACATTTTTGTCCTTGCCAGAACAGTGGAAATGCTACACAAAAACAACTCAACTGTTTTCTATTTTATTCCACTCCTTGATACAGTCACATTCTACCAATCCCTTTGCCTTGGCCTTACTGATGAGCAAGGAAGAGCTAAAAGGAAAAGGAACCAGTGTTTTCCTGCCTTTCTCTTCCCTTCCCTCTGGGTCACCCTTGCTAGTGTAAGTCTTTGACTATCACAGGGAAATGACACCAGCAAGAAGAGACAGGACAGGGCTCCTTGGTCATTTGCTTCTTCAGAGGCACCGCCTTCTTTCTGCATTCAAAGCAAGTTCTGGTTTGAACGGAAAGTGTGGCATCTCTGGGCTGTCTGTGCCCTTGCTCGCTCGGCCCTGCTTCTAACACTCGTGTCTGCACTCCCTTGGGGTCCCACTGAACTCCCTGCGTCATGAGTCACCGGAATTCTGTCCTCATGGGGCATCAACAAGACTATGTGCTGACAAGGTGGCAAGAAACAACAGACATGTCCATTGCACAAGTCTCCATGGTCTCAACACACTTCACCTACGAAACACCAGTTCAAAGATGACATTATTAAAATTCCAGGATGATGGCCGAAGGGCATCCAACCATCCAACCAAGAGGGTGCCTTCTGATCACAGGCCCTTTGTGGCTGCACAGGTCGCAGACCCATGAAGCTGCCCTGCCTCTCCTGGAATATGGGGCGTGTCTACTTCGCAGGGCTGTGGGAGGACCATACACAAGCCAGGCGGTGGGAACGCTTTGCAAACCATAACCATAAGTGGACCAACATGAGGCCGTCACAGCCCCACCCCCACCCCGAGCCTGCAGGGTGAACAGGATCCCAGCAAGCTGGGGAGCAGTCTGCACCAGCAGGGCATTGGGCCATGGTGAGCTGATTTTGATTCCGGATGAACTTGAATGACACAAAATCCATTTTACTTGCAAATTATGAACTGTGCTCAGTAACCCAGCAAGCTCAGCATCACAACATGTTTCCCGAGCAGTCACCGGGCTATAGCACGGACGATCGCAGTTTGCAGGCAAACATCATCGTGCTGAGCAGGTCAAAGCCAGGCTCCCTGCTCAGAGCTTCTGCCAACAGAAGGTGGGCTTCACCACATGCACTAGGACCACCAGTTGTCCCTTCCTGCAGAACTTGAACTAGCAGTTGAAGACTGGTATCTCTGGTAACCGCTTCTCTTCCCAGCTGCTCTTTCCTTGGTCCTGTGTTTCCCCTGAAGCGGGCCCGTCTCCTCCCACCAGGCTCAGCAGAGCTGTGAGATGCCCTCATATAGCCTGTGCTGTCTGGTGAAGGTGTTGGGAACGGTCACATGTTCCCATTTTAGAAAGTGACTTCACAACACAGGGAGTCTGGGCTGTTCCAAGGCTCTGCCCAGCTCCACAGCCACACAGAAGGAGGACCCTCCCCCGAGATCCAGAGACCAGCCCTGCACCTGCAGCCGTGGCACCTGGCCCATCAGTGACACTGAGGACGCCACGGAACCTTGGCTGGGCTTCTTCATGTGTAAAGTAGAAGCAACCACCTCCACACAGGCACTGCATAAACCTCTGCTCTTAGTCCTCACATCCACCACAAATGACACAGGGGTACCATAATCCCCAATAACATCGCTGCACCTGAGATTTAGCAAAGTTAAGGGACAAAAACTGTTATTGTCCCAGCTGGCTGTACACGTGATGAAATTGAGTCTTTAGGAGGTTCAGCAACTCGCTTGAGGTCACTGAGCAGAGCCAAAGGTCACACCCAAGTCCGGGTAATGCCTAAGTCCACCCTCCCACTCAGGACACAAGAGCCAGGAACAAATGAGCTCACACGTGTGACAGGGCGTCATGACCTTTACTGCAGCATACCAATGTGGGCGGCTGCCACTCACGCTAAACACAGAAGGTGTCTCACGGGCCACTGTTAGGGGTCAGGGGAGAGAGTTAGGGGTCAGGGCAGTGCTGGGTAAGGGATTCCAGCCTGTCCACCTCCAGGGCCCCTCGGAGCTCGGCCAGGGTTAGACATGAGAGACACTCAGTGTGATGGATGACAACAGAAGAATGAAAGATGCGACACCACTCCCTGTGCTCCCCGTCTCCTCCCCCAGCCCCAGGCCGGGCAGGGCTCAGACTCTGCTCTTCCCACCTCTGCTGGAGGTCGGCTGTCCCCACTGTGTCCCCAGCCTCCCAGGCTGTGGCACTGGTACCCAGGCCTGCAATTCTGCCTCCAGCTAGAAAGACCCCTCCAGCCACGCCTTGCCTCAACCTCCACATGTCTCCCCCCAGCACATGCACATGCAGGCGTGCACACACACATATACACACATACATACACGCACGCACCCACGCAAGCACACACACGTGTGTCTCTGATGGCCCCGCCACCAGGTTACTCCTTCCTCTCCCTTCAGCCCCCGAGTCCCGTCTGATCTCCCACCCCAGGCTCTCAGTCTGCCACGGCCCCTTCTCCCACAATGCCATGGCAGGGCTTCGAAATCACCAGCGTCCTGATTCCAGCCCTGGATTTATGTCCCCAGCTCCGAGCCCCAGCCCCCCACTTGGGGAAGATGCACCCCCCTGCAGAGGAGCATGGAGGGTATGTGTGTTAGTGCCTGGTGGGCGGGGTCCTGCCTGCCCCCTGCCTGTCCACACCGATGTGAAGCCATCCAGGCCACCGGCCCTACCCACGTGCCAAGAGCTCCCAGGAGATGCCCACTCTGAGGGCAAGGCTCTGTCTGCAGGAAACACTAAAATTTAGTGGGGATTCTAGGGGAAAATGGAGAAAATATATAAAGTACACCAACAAAAGAATGACATTTCCAAGTGCTGAAGAAATCTATAAATATTCAGATCATTGCGTCCCAGCAGGTACCAACCTGAATGAAAGGAGACCCCCTCCCAGATACACTGTCATGAAAATGGGAACACCAAGGGCAAGGAGAAAGTGTTTAAAGCTTCCAGGTGGGAAAACCAGGTTATTGGCAAAGGAATTATAATCAGATTGGCAGGTGACTTCTCATCAGCAACACCAGAAACTAGAAGAATAGAGCAATGCTCCTAAGTTCTCATTAAATAAATAAAGTTCTAAACTTACAATTCTGTAAAAAACTTACAATTCTCAAAAAACTATTAAATAAGTGTAAGGGAAAAATAGACATTTTCAGGCATAAAAATACTTAGAAAATCTACATCCCAAATATTCTTTTTGAAAACTATTCTCTCGGCATACTGTTCAGCAAAATGAAAGGGAAATCCTAGCAAGAAAAAAAGACATGGGAATTCTTAAAAAGATGAGACGAATCCTAGGAGTCCAAAAAAATAAATTCTAGGGGCACAACTGGATAACAGAACTACAACAAAGTATCTTTCCAAATCCTAACAGGAGGACAGAGAACTCTTAGGAAAAAAAGAAAACATTTTCTTTAACAAAGAGTATACAGTTAAGAGACTGGATAGTCTTAAAGACATAACAGAGGTATATATTATAGTTCTCTTGTTTAAAAAAGCAAGGCAATTAGGAACCCCAAGAAGAAAAATAAAGCTATGTACTATACTATCGTAAATTGCATTTAAAGGTTGATGTTAAAGCAAACGGTACTAGTTTTTGCAATGATAATAAAAATATAGCTTTTGGTGGAGCACAGTGTCATGCTAAAAACAATATTCTTACTAAATTAAAAAACGTAACCAGACTCCATAGCTCACACCTGTAATCCTAGCACTTTGGGAGGCCAAGGCAGGAAGATCACTTGAGGCCAGGGGTTCGAGACCAGCCTGGGCAGCATAGCAAAACACCATCTCCACAAAAAATACTTTCAAGATTAGCTGGGTGTTGTGGCATGCACCTATCTTCCTAGCTACTCAGGAGGCTGAGGCAGGAGGATCCCATGAGCCCAGACTTCAAGGCTTCAGTGAGCTGAGATCTCGCCACTGCACTCTTGTCTGGGCAACAGAGCAAGACCCCATCTCAAGGAAG
The DNA here is from genome assembly GCA_963574435.1 of Cheirogaleus major. Lineage (NCBI taxonomy): Eukaryota > Metazoa > Chordata > Mammalia > Primates > Cheirogaleidae > Cheirogaleus > Cheirogaleus major. The sequence continues at coordinate 14,107 of CAUYPO010034339.1, forward strand.
AGAAGAGAAGAGAAGAGGAGAGGAGAGGAGAGGAGAGGAGAGGAGAGGAGAGGAGAGGAGAGGAGAGGAGAGGAGAGAGGAAAGAGGAAAGAGGGAGGGAGAAATAATGGAACGAGAAGAAGGAGAGGAAGAGGAGGGCAGGGAGAAGGGAGGAAAAACAGCCAGAAGTTCAGCAAAATTCACACCACAGAAGCAGTCTAGTAAGACATCCCTGCACAGAACACTGTGGAAGACACCATCTCTACTCCTATGCCAGGAAACACAATATTGCTGACAAAACTGAGTCTCAACTTCCTGAGTTTTTCCCTAAGTGGCTCCAATTCAAACTCAAGATTTTGCAGTGTTAGTCCCTCTTAAGTCCCTGTCCATGAAAGCAAGGAAGGATCTGGAAATGCAAGTAGCCGATTTTTCCAGGTTCATCAGTGATGTGAGACCTGCTTCATATTGAGTGTCATGTTGAAGAGAATGATTTAGAATTACCTGTATACATAGGAAGGGATTGGGATTCAGGAAATGGATACTGCAAAACATGACAAATAGCCTCTGCGATGGATGATTTAACTCATCTATTTATGCTCAGCAAATAAGACTCTGCTTAATGTGTAGTAGATGTTTGCTAAAAAATAAACAAGAAGAAGAAACATAAAAATAAATAATAAAAGAAGGAAGGAAGAGAGAGGGAGGAGGAGAAAGTATCAGTTAAGTGCATTTAACAAAGACTGTCTTAAATTTAACTCTGTCTAAAAAACTAATATTTTAAGTTCCAGTAAATTGGCCAATGTGTTTTGTTTTATTTTCTTTTATATTTGGAGTAATATACAGTCTTTTCTTTACACTATCAAGACATAATTTAACTGAGAAATATAAAGCATGTAAATGTTGTTATGTTTCTCAAGAGCAAATACCATAAGCATCATAAAATTTACATCAATTTCAGTTTATTCTATCTATTTGAATTTCTTGAGGAAGTACTTCCATACTTCCCTTCTTCCTTGTTTATTCATCCAAGTAGCACAGTCACCATCTCAGGTAAAATCACCTTGCCTGTTGCCCCCGCTTGGAAATCATGATCTGACACAGTCATTTCATTCTAAGTTTGCAGATTGTTCTAACCTGATCCAATTGTTTTTCTGGGATTGCAGAATAAATGTAGGCTAAATTTCAGGTTTTCAATAAAGAAAGAAACTGCCTGGTAAATGGAAATAAGTCCATGAGTGTAGATGCTATATTCATATTGTTTCAAGACCCAACTCACTTACTACTAAATACATCTAGATATTCAGTCCAAAGGAACAACCATTGTCCATCAAATGTTCTCTTATAGGCAAGCCTGAAATTTTTCTTTGTATAAGTCCATTTTTACATAGCAGTGAAGTTAAGTGTGTAACATTATTAGTTAACATGACTTGTGGCAAGAAGTGTCATGCTTTTAAATTATATTATCAGGTTGTAATAACCACATTGTACTTGCAAAGGCACCTGCTAAAAGTAATTGTATTATTTAATAAAAGAAATAAATCTAGTGGAATTTTTTGTCATGCAGGTATATTGCAGAAGAAAAAATTAACGCAATGCTGGGAATTATTTTCATCTGACTTTGCATCTCTGTTCCTAATCTGCTAATCAAAGCACATAAAATTGTCTCAGAAATTATCTCTAACCTGCTTTATCAATTAGTTTTCCACTTCAAACCAAAGTTCTTCGCTGCAAAGCATTACAAGTGCATCTTTCTGTCCAATGGCAAATCAAAGTCCTGTATTATTTGTTTCTTCAGAAAGTTATAGTCTAATGTATTTGACTCTGGACTGTTCTGAAATAACCAATGTGTGGAGCTTGTATCTTATGAGCTGCCTTAAATACATTTGCACTCTGTATAGTTGTTATTTATCAGCAAACCCCATATATTCCTTATGCCAAAAACACATTTTAATTCTATATTGGGAAAATACATTTTAGACAGGCAAATTCTTTCTACATTGAAATTACTGTTATTTAAAGTGCATAAGTAATACATTTAGAAAATTGCAAGTAATTATGAAACAGTGGGAGGTGTAAATTAGTTTATAGACTTAGAGTACTAAAATACTAAAATAAAATACAATATCCTTTTTTATTCTTGATAATTTCAGAGTAATATTGCATAAACAGAAAAAAAAATATTTTTCAATTAATCCATATCCAAAATCAACACAGCCTCTCAATCTGCTTTTATTTAACTGTCTTTAAGAACTTTAAACAAATATTTAGCAAATATTTATTAAGGGTGTAATTTATACTAGACTCAAGTTAAGGAATAGAAAAACAAAGTTTAGGAAGGCACATTTTTTTTCCATTGATGATTTCATAATTCTTTTAAGGTGTAATTCATGCTTGCAAAAGAAATGTCAAATGGGAAATATTTTCAAAAATGAAGAATTTCCTTGTATTAAAATGTCTTTAATAGAAGAAAATGAATGTCATCACAAATGAAGACATTGGGAAAAATAGCTGCAACATTATAGTATGATTTTCACCTACTCTATGCACACACTTTCTTCTGTATCATTCAGTCACAGGTATTTGTTGAATACTTGCATCACCAGTATTTGGCATAGTAATGGTGCAGGATCGTGTCAACATATAGAGTCTGCCTTTGTGGAACTTACATTCTAGTGGAGAACCTAGGCATGAATAAATAATCATAAATATAATTATTTCTGCTGAAGAAAATAAGAGATATAATAGTTATGTGTCCAGTATCCAATAAGATGGTTTTCCAGTTTAACTTTTTATGTAATAAAATAATCTAAGTGAGGAGGATAGGTAGGATATAAGTGGGTAGAGAGCTTGGGCTAATGTTCCCATTTTTTATTAATTATTTTCTTTGACTTATATAGTAACATTCTCTGAAAGAATTTCTCAATATTTCTAAGTTTTTAGCATGTGAAAGCAGGAATTTGCTTCCGGTGACTCTAAACTGGGTACAGAAATCTATCCCTTGACTAGACACTACTTGTTCAGGAAGAATTATTTTAGTGAGCCCTCGTAATCATTCACACCGAAACATTTTTGTCTACTCATTTTTTCTTATTTAACTCCAGACATGGTAAGGTTGGATAAATGTAAAAACTCTAAACTTAAATGTTTATTTTTTCATTTAATAATTTAAAATGCTGACCCCAGGAAAAGAAGGAAATTATATATCTCAAGAGGATGGCTTATTTGGTTCAGTTTTAAATGAGGAGACTAGCTATTCCTTTTGTTAGGCTGAACACATCCTAGGGTTTCCTGGAACTAGAAAGAAAGGAAAAAATAAAAGGATTACTGAGCTAAGATAGAATACTATGCAATCTAGGAATTTGGGTTTATTTCCAGAGTATAAAGGCAATAATAGACAATTTAGTTAATGGCGCAACAGTTCATATGGTCTCCTATTCTGTTTTGCTGCTTTGTGCAGACTGTTTGAACTTCACTGTTGACTGTATTGGATAATCCATGGTTCAGAATGCTGTGTTGCTGTATAATAGGGGCATCTAACCTGGCCTGGGGGTTCAGAGACGTCTTCTGAGAGAATGGTGTTGAAAACAAGACTATATAGCATAAATAGATGTTTAACAGGAAAAGTGTGTTTGGGATGGATGGAGGTGGCAGGATGGGGAGGTAGAGCAAGGGGAAGGAAAATATGGAGACATACAGAATCGGAATGTTGATGCAGGGCCATAGACATAATCAGAAGTCAGATAATTTTCTACTTCACCTTCAATGTTAAGAATATTGCATTGTTCTCAAAGCAAAGGGATGCCATTTGAAGGTTTTAAGCAATTGAAACTCACAAAATGTTGGAAAATGGAGTACAGAAAAATTAGATTTGTTTCTATTTTGTGATGCAAGCTTCACTTTTAGACTCCTAATTCTCAGCGTCTGTCTTAACTCTCAATTCTCATGATTTGTCAAGATGGCTCAGTAAGACAGATGATTAATAGAAGTTCCTTTCTTTTAGGGAAGCCCTAAGAGAGAGAGCACTCATATTTCTTGGTCCCCTGCTTTTTAGTGTGTTGTGGAAAAAAGGAATGTGATTACTTGTCCTTCTTATTTTTCTCTGCACATATAGAAACAGTGCAATAACAGTGGGGTAAAGATAATGTGTAACAAGTAAACAATTCATTTTATTTCAAAGGAAAGACTATCCTATAACCATAATCTATGCATGCGACCCATCTTCCCACAAATTCAATCTGTAGGTAGGATGGGTTACAGGGTAGAGTATAGATTAATTATTAAAGTTTGTACAAAATTTTAAATAGGCAAAATCACAAATTCTTCTTCCTCAGGCAATTTTTTATAAAAAATAAATATTCAAAAACCTACATTGTTTAAAATGATATCTACATTTGTTATGCTAAAGAACATGTTTCAAAAACTTTTAATTTTGTTGTTTCTCTAATACCTTAGAAGAAAAAAAGAATGTGTGATACTTATTTAAACATTCTAAAGTGCAAGCACATCATGACACATTAATATAGATTCCAATATTATAAATTTGTATGTAGATAAATACATTCATATTTGAATATATTTCCTTTGGTAGGTGGTCAAAGCCAATGTTTACTTTCAGATTAATATCAGTAAGTATTTCTAACTTACACATCTTAAGAGTCAATTTAGGAATTGTTGACTCTTAAGTCAACTATTTTATAGACATTGATTCGTATTCCTCTTTGTTTCTTCTGTTTGTACTTTAGAAGAAAATTAAGTCCCTTTTCTCTATTTTAGTAACTAAATTTATTATGTGTTTTTTTCACAATGGATATCTATTTCCAGAGTCCCACAAAATTCAAAATGAGAAAGCCTGACAGCTATTTGATTGCAAGCTATGACAAAATCAAACAAGAAATAAACTAAAAACACAAATAACTTTATAATTCTAGTACAAACTATTTTAGAATGTATTATTTAATTTCTAACCTATGTTTATAGTATTATATCCATAGTAACATGTAGGCTTAATATAGACCTAATGAAAACCTAAACCTTCCCCCTTTTTATTAATAAGACATATTATCTTAAGACTTTTTAGAAAAAGAAAAAAGAATCCTTAATATCTGTGTTCTCTCTACCCCTACAAATGCTGTGTCTCCTCTGATTTGACATTCTAGGTAGAATCTATAGACATATTCTAATAAGACTGTATTGACTCCCTAAGACCTCTTACATTTTAATACCTCTTATTTTCATAAAAAGAAAATTTATTGAAAAATAGCACCAATAGTGTGGATATTAGTGCTATTCACTAAAAACTTATCACTCTTCCTTATATGAGTAGGATTGCAATTCTGACTTCCTTGGAGGTGGCTGGGTTGGGGACAAGAAAAGACTTGTATAGCTTCGGAACTGGAGCATGTAGTTGCAGAGTAAATCCCTCCAAAACTTATTTCCTGTTGCCTTGATAACTGACAGTGTTCTAGAATGCTACTCTACCAGCCTGAACCCTGCAGTAAGGACATTGCAAAAATAAAAACTAATGCAGTTAATCCTTGACAAGAAATAAACCCTTGTGAATTTAAACCACTGAAATTATAGGTTTGTTACTAGAGCATAATTGATCTATCCTAACTTACATATATGTGCATATGTATAAATGTGTGTACATAATGTGTGTATAACCAGTTTTTACTTAAATAATTGTGGACTTGTAGCTTTCATTTACACAAAGATAAATAAATCCTGAATGCCATCAATACAAAATATAATGTCTGAAGGACAATAAAACTTGTTTTGCAGCCCCTTTATACACTATATTATGCACTAGACACAGTATTTCTCTTCCATGCCAACTCTTTACACATTCAAGTCTAGAGATAAAACATAAATTTCAACAGGGAGAAAAATAATCAGTCCCCATGGGTAAGTTACCTTTGAGATCTTCAGGGAATAAACATTTGCACATCATGACCTTAAACATGTCTCAGAGAGAAAAAATGACTTTCAACATTGCAAAGCAGTTCTGTTTACCAAGTCAGATCTGTCAGGTAAGACACTTGGACCTCATAAAAAGTAACCAATGCATGCAACGGAATCCAAGTAACATTATAGATTGTATAATACATGTCATCATAATTATTCTTACTCTTTAAAAGGCAATTTATCCAAGGTAATAATTAAAGTAATATGTTCATTTAGGATGAAATTTAAAGACATTCAAGGCAATACACTAAGGTATATTTAACTAATTTAATATGCCTTATCAATCTTTTAATAAACTTTATTAAAATATTCATAAACATTATACAATATTTGAAGAAGTTTGTATACATCTATGATATATTATTACCACTCCACTATTAAATAGTATTGGTGCCACTCCACTATTAAATAGTACTGGCATCCAAAGCAGTTATAATTTTTATATACTAGTACCAAATTTCACTTGACCTAAATTTTTCTCTTCAACCTTGTTTTCTTTAATTGGAGTATCTCATGATTCAATCTTCACCCTCATTATTGGTCTGCTCAAATTTTTTATATCTCCATGATTTAATCTTGATAGGCTGTATGTGTTTAGGAATGTATCAATTTCTGCTAAGTTATCAATTTGTTGGCATGTAATTGTTCATCCTTGTTTCTTATGATCCTTTGTATTTCCATGGTAAGAGTTGTAATGCATTCTCTTTCATTTCTGATTTTATTTATTTAGAGTCTTCTCTCTTTTTGTTCTTACATCGTCTAGCTAAAAGTTTGTCAATTTTTTGATATTTAAAAAAATCAACTCTTAGTGTTGTTAATTTTTGTATTGTTTTTGTAGTCTCTATTTTATCTATTTCTGCTCTGATATTCATTATTTTTTTCCTGCTATTAAATTTTGGCTTAATTTGTTCTTCTAGTTCCTTAACATATAAAATTAAATTGTTTATTTGTTATCTTTTTCTTTATTGATGTAGGCATTTATTCCTATAAATTTTCATCTTAGACTGCTTTTGCTGCATCCATAAGTTTTGGTATTTTATGTTTCTATTCAAGATGTTTTTAATTTACCTTTTAATTTCTTCATTTAATTGGTTGTTCAGGAGCATGTTATTTAATTTTCATGTATATATAAAATTTCTAAAATTCTTTCTATCATTGATTTCTACTTTTATAACACTGTGGTCAGAGAAAGTATTTAACATGATTTCAATTTTCTCAAACTTGTTAAGACTTGTTTAGTGGCATAACAGATAATGTAACCTGGAGAATGTCTCATGTGAACTTAAAGAAGAAAGCAAATTCTGCTGCTGTTTGATGGAATGTTCATACATATCTGTTGAGTACATTTGATCTAAAGTACAATTCAAGTACAATGTTTTCTTATTGATTTTCTGTCTGTCCATTGTTGAAAGTGTGAGATTGAGGCCCCCACTATTATAATATTGCATTCAATATCTCTTCAGATCTATTAATATTTTCTTTATATATTTAGGTACTTCAATATTGAGCACATAAATATTAATAATTGTTACATCTCCTTGATAACCTGATTGCTTTTCATTATATAGTGACCTTCTTTGTCTGCATTTACAGCTTTGGACATAAAGTCCATTTTATGTGTAAGTATATCTATCCCTGCCCTATTTTGGTTTTCATTGGTATGGGATATCTTTTTTCCATCCTATGACTTTCAACCTATGTATGTTTTTAAAGATGAAGTGATTCTCTTATAGGCAAAAATTGCTTGGGTCTTGTTTTTCATTGTTGATTTTTGTGTGTTTTTTTTTATTCATTTAGCATCTCTTTTAACTGGTGAATTTATTTATTTATATTCAACATAATTATTAACAGGTAAGGACATAGTACTGCCATTTTGTTAATTGTTTTCTGATTGTTTTATGGATCCTTTGTTCCTTTCTTTCTCTCTTGCTATCTTTCTTTGTGATTAGATTATTTTCTATAGGGCATTTTTTGATTCCTTTTTGATTCCCTTTGATTTAATTTTTATACTTTGTGTATCTACCATAGGGCTTTACTTTGTTGTTATCATGAGGCTTACTTAAAACATCAGATACTTATGGCAGGATATTTTACACCGATGGTAACTAACTTTTATTGTAAATACAATGTAAATTCCACGAAAGCCATGACCATCTACATTTTCACTATTTTATCCCCAGTCTTTGCCACAGTACCTCACACATAAAAGGCCCTCTGGAAATAGTTGTGGAATGAATAAGCGATTTCCTCCTATATTTTGTAATTTTTTTTTTATTTCTAAGTATAAATTATCCCCCAATTAATATAATTGAAGTGTCCTATTGTAACTTACTTAGACCCATTAGATTCATACATCTTAAAATTGCAAACTTTTGCCATTAAAATGTGAGAACAAAATGTTAGATTATAGCCAAGCCTTCAGATGGGCTCACAATAGCAAATGAGATCATATACTATTTCATGTGTATGTTCTAGTCATACAGTCATCGATAATGAATATATTTATAATGTATTATTCCAGATTAAATGGCCTATTTATAAAGCTTTATTTCTTAAACAGTGGAACGTAAGTTTCATGTGACCAAACCAGAAATTTTACCTTTAACTCAGGGAATATTGCCTACATATTAAAGATGTTCAATTGGTGAAAAATACAATGTAAAATTTTCTCTTAATGGCAGAATTTTTTTTCAAAGCCTGCGAAACTATTTTGACTCATTGGTAAAAGTAAATATGTCAAAAATAGAGGAGATGAATTAACAGAGAAAGTATAGCCAAAAGAGGAAAACAACCGATGACATCAACAAGATGATGAAACAGGATGTCCCAATACTTGTTCCCCCACAGAAACAACAATTTCACAGCAATATATTTACCAAAATACCTTTATGAGGAGCCTAGATTTTATTTAAGAATTTAGAGTGCTCCAAACATGCACAAAAGAAAGAATAGCCATGTCAAAATGAGTAAGAACAATTTCGTTTTTCCTTTACCAGCCCCTCCTCCAAGTCAGCACAGCTCAACACTGAGAGAGATCACGTAGGCCAGTGACTTGTTCCTCAGCAAAACAAGAATGTGGAGCAAGCATCCAATGTCCTGGCCATTCAGTGCACTGCTTGAGGGACAAGTTTCTGTCTTGCCTCACACTGAGCTCTGACAGAACCAGTACAGATAAAACACCTGTTGGCTGTTAAGAAAAAAAGAAAGGATGAGTGGCTTACTATGGCCCCATAGCTCTGTGAGACTGAGAGAGGTACAGACATAAGTTTTCTACCCCAGGAGGGAAGGATAGGAGTGAGGCATGCTTCCAATGTACCTGGACTTTCAGTGTGCTGCCTGAGGGGCTTGTTTATGTCTTTACTCACCTGAGTAGGAACAAAAGTCACATAATTTGGCAAGGGCAGCTAAGAACAAAGGAAATGGGGTGAGCAATTGGCTGTGTCCAACATGGCTCAGTGAGATAGGAGAAGACACAAAACTTGAGCCTTCACCACAAAGAAGAAGGCAAAGAGGTGAAGAATGCCTCTAACATTTCAGCCCATAGCACAGCAGTTAGACATTAGAGTGAGCAAAAGATTACAGGGTCCTAGGAAAAAAAAAGAAACCAGTAAATCTCTAATTAGAAATCTATATGCACAAGTCTATTGAATGCACATCCATTGATTTTGAAGCCTCCCAGTACCTCTAGTCTGGTTGATTGGTGAAGGTTTTTTCCTGTTAAAGACCATCTACAAAAACAGTAAGAGGTGACTGTTGTTCATATGCACAGGCAACAATGCAAGCTATAAAGAACACAAAGAAACATGAACATAATCAAAGGACCAAAATAAATCCTCAGTAACCAACCCTAAAGAAATAGTGATCTAAGAATTGCCTGACAGATAATTCAAAATAGTAATACTACAGAAACTTAGTTACAAGAAAACATTAAACAAAATAAAAAATACTTCATGCTTCTATTGATATGAGATATCTAGAATGGTCAAACTAATAAAAAGAGAAGAATGGTGGTTTCTAGGAACTGGGGGAAAGAAATGGAGAGTTGCTATTCCACAAGTATAAAGCTTTAGTTACACAAGATGAATAATTTTTGGACATTTTCTGTACCACATTGTGCCTACAATTGACAATACTGTATTGTACACTTAAATTTTTAAGAGGAAACATCTTATATTAAGTGTTTTGTTTTTTTTACCACAATTTTACAAAGAGAGAGTTTCAGGTCTCAAAGTCTTATTACAGTTTATGAATAGTTCCTAAGGTTATTTAACATTTATTCTTCTGGTTTCAAGCTCAAAACTTAAAAGTCTCATTTGGTTTTCCAAAGACATATTTGTGAATGAGTTTATTTTTAAAGTATACTTTATATTTTAAAATAATTTTAGATTTATAGAAAGTTGCAATGATGGTACAAAAGTTTCCTTTATTCCCCTTACCCAGTTTCCCCTATTGTTAGCATGGAATGAATGAGTTGTACCTCAGTGTCATAAGTTTAAGGAGTGGCCCAGACTAGTCACCCCTCAGAAAAAAAACACCTAGAATCAGAGAACTCCAGGTAGAATTAAAAACCCAAATGTGCTATGTTAGTCAGGATCTAGTCAGAAGATAGACACCACACTAGTAATTTGAAGGGGAAGAAATTTAACATAAAGAATTAACTATTTAAGGGTATTACCTATTAAAATGAGTAAACACAACTCTAATGAGTACTGGGATGGTAGATGGGAGGATCAACCATAACCTCTAGAAATAAAGGAGTGTATCCAAAGAAGGAACAAACTTGGAACAACTTGTTTCAACCTTAAGGTTGAGGTTCAGATCTCACTGGAGCAGAAGTGGTTCTAGCCCACTGGATGGCAGAGAAGGTCTCTGAGGTTCCACAGGCTGGGAATAGTGAGCAGGAATCCACTCACTGGGTGACAGCAATACATGCAACGATGCTGTTAGGATGTCTGTGAGATTCATCAGGAAATTTCCCATTGGGATTCTAGTGAAATTTGCTTTGAATCTATCTACAAAGATGCTAGCAAAACTGCTAGAAATCTACTTACTGAGGTGCCAGCAAAACTTGATGAGGTTGCCACTGGGCCTCTTGCACTGGTAAGAAAAACACTTGCTGTCAAGGAACATGCTGATGCCAAGGAGTCAGCACTGGCAGCCACACTGTTAGAATAAGAAGCAAACACCAGAATTAGACGAAGCTCCTTCTGCTTGTGCTTACGGTTTCCCTACAGGGCCTCCTACCAACAAGGCCCACCATTGTGCTGGATGGCAAAGGAAAAGTGTTAACAGAGCCCAGCACAAGTATCACAAATGAGAGGAAATGAGGGTGGACTTAGAGATGACAGGTAATGAATTGTTAATTGGCTCATATGTTTAGATACCATCAAATAAGAGTCCTTCTAACAAAGACATAGATATCCTCCCTCCATTCAGATGCAGAAAGAATAGTACAGGTTCTTTATTTCTTTATAACTCTTCCTCATGGTCCAAAAGCTGCTGAATAGCAGAAAAAAAATCACTTTATTTTAGTCCAACCATTTACATTTATTATAGTACTTAAACATTCATTTTGGACATGTACTCCGGATAGTTATATGAAATGTTCAGCCTCTTAAATTACTTCTCACTCCTACAACTCCACTCAAAAATAGCTTGATAGATGTAAGAGCTGAGGTTTCTGCAGCCACATCATGATGAGGTAGAGGAATTTTTGGAGCTATACAGTGTCCTCTAGACTACCCATATGTCTCAGTGAGGCAGTATCTGGTCTTTTTTGTTACCTGGACTGGTTAGTTTTAAAAATAAGATGGGTTCCATATGCATTTTGGGCGAGAAGTGCCAGCATATATTCTTAGAGCTAAAACTTCTGGCCATTTTGCCTTAGAAGAGTCACCATCTGCAGTGAATTCCTGTTGTCTGGCCCTCATTGACTCAAAAAAAAAGTTGTTATCTTTCACATCCTTTTACTATTGCATTTAAGAATTTCTGGAATTTTGGATCAGCTATTGGGGATGATGATCACCAATTCTGGTTTATTTATCTAACTGCATGTGCTGCCATTTTGCACTGCCACCAAGAAATGGTGCATGTGGAGCATTCTCTAAAGGAATGCAGACTTCTAACAGTGGGGCTGGGGAAACTTGATGCCACCGAGAGCTAGCAAAGCCACCTCATAATATGGGCTGTTTCTAAAGCCTGCGCACTTTGATGTTTACCTCCAAGGGTTGGGAATAACAGTGATACCATCTCTTGCTTCTCCCTGTTCACTCTTATTTTATTCACTGTCCCTCAGAGGCAATAGTGACCTGTCTGAAGTTTTGCCTTTTTTAAAAATCGTATCTCACTTCTTCCCTACTCTAACCTCATGGCTAAGTCTTACTGGTATTACAGGAGACTGATCAGTATACTGACAAATGAACCAAATTAAAGGGTAATTCCGAAAACATATTTTCATTACAATACAAAAAAAGCATTTTCCACAAAAGTATATGACAATAAATTCATATTCTAAGTAATAATTTCTTTCAAATCAGTAAGAAGAGACAAATACTCAATAGAAAAACAGATCGAAGAATAGTATACCTTCAGCAGAATAAATAAAAATAACTAATAAACTTTTTTAAATATTCAACTTTTTAAAATTCCAAGTAAATATAGAAAAAGCCATTTAAATGTATATGTACATATGTATTAATAGATACATATGCTTATCAAATTAGCAGAGATAAGGGAATAATGGTAATCTAAACTTGTGATACTATAATGTATGTATTTGATTCAAAAACCACAGTTAACAGATTTGACTAAAAGATGCCATTGCTAGGCCAAGTATACCATAACATTTTTTTTTAAAAATTTAACAATAGTAAATACCTTGTAAATTATGAGAAGCAGAAAATGTTCTTAAAACATGGGAGTAAATGGAAACTCTTAATCATATTGACTTTATATGAGCACATCTGAACATGTTTTAGCCAAATCATAGATACATTTCTTAAACTTCTCATAAAGTTGTTGGTAAGAAAACTAAAAGCTAAAAATACGTGGTCCTTCAGTGACTAGGTAATGACTTTAAGATGTTGCAGGCTAAGGGGAATGAATAGCATTAACTCACAATTCTGTTTAACCACTTAGGCCCCTTACTAATAACTACATTGAAAGTCTTAATATATACTTATTTACTTTCTCATTTAACCAACACATCATTAACATCATTAACAACTGATTTCTTGGAAGGCATATTTATGTTAGGGTACAAGCTAAACTACTATAACAAAAATTTGTAAAATATAGAAGCTTAAATTAATTTGCTTAGATTAACAGAGAAATATTTATCTCACAAATAATAATCCAGAAATGAGTTGGTTAGGACTAGTGGGACATCTCTATCATTCTCTGTGTGACTTCCTCTGTTACTATCGTCCATTATTTCCCAGCAAGTGACAATGCAGGAATGAAAAGTCAAAGACAAACGTCCTGATTTAAGAACGTGACTCACTGTTCACCTTACTCTTATGTCCACATTACCTTCTTTCAAACTTACTCTCATGGCCATACACAGCTGCAGTGGAGTCTGGGAATGTAGCCTTTAGCTGGGTAACCACACTAAACTAAAACTCAGGGACTGTCAGGGAACAGAGGGAAGAATGAATATTGGGAGACAATTAACAATCTCTGCTTTTTGCTATATTAAATGCTCTACAATAGTGTAGCTGTCTGCCTCATACACTGACAAAAGTGAGTGTGGAATGTTCTAGTTTTTATTGTCTATCTGGAATATTCAGAGTTCTCTCCATTGTAATTAACATATTGCTGCCTGCTAAATTTTAACAGGATCTTTTTAGGGATGGTGGCCTTTTCCTTCCTGGAGTTTGATTTGAAAACAAATTCTCAATTTATCAGAAAAAAATTGCAACACCATTAAAATAGTCTTACTAACAACCAAGCAATTATAAATCATGGAAACATATTACTTCAGCCCATAAACATAACTAAAACCACTTAAAGTTTTCTGACCAATCTGCATACAATATATACTCACTTTCCATATTTCTGTACCTTCTATTTTTTTTCTAACCCAATACGATTTTGTTTCTGTCCTTCATATTCCTAATCATAAAACCTAAAGAGTAGATTTAGCGAAGAGACATGAGAATGGGAACCTTTGGTCATAAAGCTTGAAAGATGGCCGCATTATCAGGCAGACAACTAAAATATCAAAGAAATAAGTAAGAAATACAATAAAATGAGAGAAAAGAGACGTGCATGAGTGTTCATATATTGCCTGTAAGTTTATCTGTAGATAAGAAAAGACATCAATTTAAGTGTATAGCAATAAAAAGTAAATAAAAAGGAAGATTAAAGTAGCAGTTCAAAGAAAGAGAGCTGTATGGATATTAAACATATGGTGAGTGATTTTACGATACCCTCTGGGTACCATTAAAACACCCACAAGTAATCTGATTACTTGTCCCATCTGGAATCCTCAAAGCTTCAGGTTAGTTGCAGTGTACCTAACTGCATGCCCTCAAAATAATTGGTGTTGTCTTAATTTTTTTCCTTATTAACATGCTCTATCACTGCCAAAACTGACACGGAAAGAGTACCCAAAGCGCATAACTAAAGATGGCAAAGGAGTCTCATCTGTTGTTTTTATTTCATCTCATCGGTTCCTTTTCTTTTGAAGCTTTGTAGAAGGAGGAATATTTTATTTCATCCTGTCTCATCTAGTGGCCCAAGTTTAGAAAGCCTGCCAATTTTAAACACATCATAGTCTATGTTCTAATCAATGTGCATACATGTATGTGTGTGTATATTGTATATACCACTTATTGCAAGACAAAGACATTCTAAAGCCTTTTAAATCCATACATAAAACCTTACATTATTGACTGCAACTTTCCTTTGCGTACTACTACACTTTCCCTAAAATTTGTCCCTGTACAGACATTTCTTAGCAGCGCCAACTTGAGAGGCATTTGCCAATTAATATTTGAATAAATTTTAGATGCTTCCAAATAAATTAATATATTAAAATTCATTTTCAAAGAAAGTTTATTAAAAAGAACATAAGGAAATCTACGAATTAACAAATAGTTCATTATTTCAACCTCTTTACGTATTGTAATTAGACTAAATAAATGGCCTTTTAGTAACATTTTCTTCTCTCTCTCTCTCTCTCTCTCTCTCTATCTCCTCCACCCTCTCTCACTCTTCTTTTTCTCATTGTCTTCTCATTTTTAAGGTATTGAAGTAATTAAGTCAAAAAAAGCCTGTTTGGTATATCTTTCATGGTGAGTGCAAAATCAATATTCAGTCTCTTCCAGGTCAAAGAAGGTTAATAAATCCAAAGATTGGACCTCTTAATAAGAACAATCTGCAAAACCAATTCACTGGGAATTACTTTAAAATACCCATACCAAATCTATTACCTATAAAGAAGACTGAATACTCTTATTCTATACTCTCATTTTCCCATTTTGAATGCAGTAGATACATTTTCATCTTTATATGCATACATTTGATCACCATTCATTTTAGTTTCAAAATTTGGTTTTAATAAATTTAGCTTGTCTTTATTTTCCTGTTTTCTTTCACACTGATTTTAATTCATTTTTTCCCCAAACTTGCTAACTGTCATCACTTTATTTTTATGTATTGCTTAGGACTTTTGTATTCAATCCAGCCTCTCTTAATCCCTAATTTTAAACAGAACAAAAGAAAAACCTTCTATGAAATTAAAGAAAAGGAAAAAAAAATATCTAACACCGACAAAATTCAAGTGAGACAGGCAACATAAGGACAGAATATTAGAATAATCCACAATAAATATGAAGCCAATAAAGCTAGATTAAATTAAAACATCCTAAATTTTACAAAACCTCAGCTCTGTATCAATCAAAATGCAGGTAGCAATTGACTTTTATGTGAATGGTTTTGGGGATTGGAAGAAACTGAGACTTCATTTTCCTCACAGAAAAAAAATCATCTCTTCAAATCCATGCAGAGATATAAATTACATAAGAACTATGCAGAAACCAGAAGGGTTAATAAATGTGAGGCATACACATTAGCTCACAACAGGTAAATTCTTGGTGGGCCATTTTAGACAGGGGCTGTGCTCAGAAAGGCTAAGCTGGGATCAGAGAAGGGTGTTTGGCTACTGGTATAGTAAATAATAGATAATAATAAACACACATCTTCTATTTTTACCAATAAAGAATCCAGATTAATCTCTTCTACTCCTATAATGAGTTATCAAAATGTAACAAAAATGGAGCCTAGGGAATTGCAGAACAAGGTAAAGAGAGCTACATTTAATTTTCTTTTGGAAATCCAATATTGTAATTATTCTCTCGGGATTTTAATTTAAATGTAACTTTAAAACTTATTCATTTATGTGTGTGTATTACTTTGTTTTAAAATAGTATCTCCTAAATTTACACATACTAACTCATGAAACATTGCTTAGAATATGATAGTTGCATTTTTATTTCTCTACATTGATATAAAATGATGTAATCATTAATTTTTAAAGATATATCCTTTAATTTTTAAATAATTTATTTGAAGACATAATGGATTTTTATTTGCTCATATAGATGTCTATATACTCATATATATAATTGATATACCTTAATATCATTTAAATATATATATATCAGGAAGGCATTCATAACTATGATATGTTTTATTAAAATAGAAATTATTGAGAAAAATTTCAGCATTTATAAGGTAAGATATATATAGTTAAACCCTGTGTGTGTGTGTGTGTGTATGTGTGTGTGTGTATTTTAAATGTTGTGGCCACTATGGAATGATTCCTAAAAACCAATTATGACCTAGTCATTCACTTGACCTTTTCTATTATAGAAATAGGAAAGATAAAGTATTTACCATTTAAAATTGCCTGGCAGTTAGGGGTGAACAGATTTCATAATTCTGGCCAATGATATACAAGCAGAAGTACTTGGGAGAGTTTTTTTTTTTTTTTTCATCAAAATTTAATGCAGAGGTGGTTTGGAGCCTTTCACTTCCATCTTTACTGAAGCAGACACAAAGCCTAGAGATAAAGCAGCCATCTTGCAAAAGCTGCACACCCAAATGGAAGGACAGGATCTGAGAAGGAGCCGAGGGCATGCATGCCAACACTGGACTGCCACACCCACCCTGGCCTGCCTGCATCTGAAACCCTCACTGTTGAGATGTAAAAACCTACAATTGTTAAGCCACAGTACTACAATTTTCTGTTACTTTCAACTAAAAGCAATTCTAACTGATGTAATTAGCAGGTAAATTTTGTAAACTTTCTTGATTTGTATTTTAATAAAATATATTATTCTATAAATACTTTCTTAAAAGTCTATGAATAGGAAATATGTTTTAAAGGATAATAACTTAATAAATTAAGACTTTTAACTTTTAAATTTTTGTACTGCCAATATTTTATAATAGTGGCTGCATTGGTTAAACTAAATATTTATAAGTAAAAATCTTTATCTTTTTTCTGTGAACATAACTACAATATGATTTTCATATATTGGCTGAAATTTTACTTGCCATAGCCTGAAACATTCCTACCTTCAAAATAAAATAATGAATTATTGAAATCAGAAATAAGTATTGAAATCAGAAAACATCTGTTGATTGCTTAATATGGTATACTATATTAGGCTTTATTGAGGAAACAAAAAAATATAATATATACTATTTTTCATGAGGTAATGTCAAGTAAATCTTGATGTGAGCAAAGAATGCAAGAGCAATATACCAAACCCTCTCCAAAAGGACTTAACACAAGCCAAACTCCAATAACAGGCCTCTCTTGAGCTTCTTATTTTTCTCATGGACTGCAGTCTCTTTTGATGAAATGATTATCAACTGTGTTCCTGGTGTCTTCAGCTGCTGGGCATTGACATTATCGGTAATGGTTTTGTATTGGTTAATTTGTATAATATTTTAATAGCACTCAGCCTTTGGAGATATGTGAATCCAATTGAATAAACTAAAAAGCAAAAATCATGATAAATTGTAGTACAATCCAACTATATCAAAGCTGTCTAATCCTAAAATATACCAATACGTCCCTACACATACTGCCAGGCACCTCCTCATTAGATTAACAAGGAAAAGAAAGCATAAGTAAATTTTATATGCATGTACTAGACCAATATGGCTGAATTGGATAATTGATTTTGGAGAGGGTGGGAAGATTAATCTGCAGCGATCAATTGAAGTTGGCTTGATCCCCTGAGCAACTGGATTTTATTCACAATTTTGAGACAAGATAAGTCATAATATAATTTGTTTGTGAACATTAAATTTGGTGGCCAATTTTAGACAGGGGTTGGTGCCTGTGAACAGTGGAAAAAAGACTGGATAAATATCAGGGAGAGGTGGAGAAGTGAAAGCGAAATGAAGAATATTAAATATTCCCCATTGGCACTGCATAATTTTCTCAGAATGTTATTGTAATTGGGTTCATGCAGCACTACAATTATATATTTTCTGTTTACTTTCAGTTCTTTAAAAATAGTGGTTTGTGTTTTTAACTGAATTTGTCTACAATATCTACTTCAATTATTTCAGCAAGATTCCATTGAAGGTTGAACTAATTTTCTTCACAGACGTGATTTCGATTCTCTTTTTGTTTTCTTTTATAGTTTTTGATGGATGAGACACTTTTGTGATTTGAATTCAATATAAATTATTTTACGTCATATGTATAATCGAGGTAAATATCTCTATGTATGATAAGCTATTCAGCAATAAATATATATACTAGTTAGCCAGTATTTTTAGGAACCTTATCATCTCCATTGTCTAATAAAGCATTTCAATTTTAGCATCCAGCAAAAGATAACACAATTGAATATGTCAATAACAAGATACAAAATTCAATTCAAAAAGGTTACTATAAGCAGTTTGATGGTAATATATTATATCTATCCTTAAAATAGATGAAAGATTATACCAGATTAAATACTTCACGTTAATTTATCTGGCATTAAGATTTGTTTTCTTATCACAGCTAAATTGAGACTCCTTAATACACAGATACTAAAGAGATTTCTGAATCTAAATAATATCTAATGTCTGTATGATTTTAAAAAACACAATTATTTGCTTATTAGGGCTTTCTGTAACAAATAAGCAATAACATGAAAATGCTTGACATGTACTGATAGCACTCTCTTAAGGTTGCGATAATCTCTCCATCCTCTTAACCTCCTGAAGATGAGAGCTATTACTCCTCACCCTGTTGGGGCCAGCCTGAAGGCTTCACCATTTCTTTCTGATTTTCCTTCACCATGTCCATACTTTTGTAAATATCACTTTAACTCTCTTGGTATATTCCATTTGAGTATACCAACTGGTTCTTACTGGTATTCAGACTAATACATTTTTCTTAAAATATAATATAGTATTTTCATGTTGGACAATGTTATAACTCAAATATCCAATATCATCAGAAAAGTATTAATAATTGGGTTGGATTTTTATATATTGAATTATTAAGCACAGGAACATCTTAAGCTATCTTCAGTAAATACTAACCACATATTACTATTAACCTAGAGTATTCATAGTCTAAGTTATTTTTTTTTTGATGTCTAGGGTTATAGTTAAAATATTTTGTTAACCCTGATATTTTAAATTCAGGTACAAATACAGATAGCATGGATTAAAAAAAATAGATAAAAAAATAGACACTTTGCAAAATTGTCCTCTAGAGAGAGTTACCATTTGTACTACCACTGACATTATATGAAGATATCCATTTCTCAGCACCAATAATATAGTTATTTTTAAATTTTGCTAAATAATAAAAAGTAGTATCTTATTATCATGTTAATTAGCATTTTGATTGCCACTGTTGGATTTATTTTCATATGCACATTGGCAATGTACATTCTTCTGTAGTGAAATGCCCATTCACAGTTTTACTCATGTATTGGAGTGATTAATTTTGGAAAGCTCTGATGCTCAAGTTTCTATTGAAGGCAGTTTATGAATGGTGATATGCTCCATTGATACAGTGTAGGCATTAAATGGAGGACTTTTCTGGGTGAAGATGATGAGCTTTGTTTTGGACAAATGATAAATTTGTGGTGATTAAATAGCATCCAAGAATATATGGATACTTCAACATAAAGTATCTTAGAGCTCAGTAAAGAGATTTATACTGCAAATATAGATTTGAGAGACTTCAGAATATATATAATTGAAACTTCTAAATGAGTAGTGTGTCAGGTGATAAAGAAATAAGGCAATATTTTAAAGGGTACCATTTTCATGAAATAACTTTGGAAAGAAATTCACATAAAAGAATTAGAAGGTGCAGAAAGGAAAGAGGAAGCATATAGTATCAGGGAAAGTGAGAGAAGTCAATGTTATCACAGATTGAGAAAAGTTAAATACAATGAAAACAAATTTATGCATGGTTTTTATTAACAAAAAGGGTTTCTTTTGACTGTGTTGAGAGACATTTCTGCGTTATGGTTAAACTAGCAGCATTAGGTTGAAAAGAGAATGAAAGATGAATAACTAGAGATGGGGGTGTAAAAAAAGTCATGAGAGGACTTTTATTATGAAAGAAAATACAGACAGCTTTAGTTGTAGAAAGATGTGGAACTGAGGACATTTAGTTTAGTTGCATACAAAATTAAACATAAGAGAGAATTGAGAATATATTAATTCTAATGGGGAGAAGCTAGTTGAGTGAGAAAACTATAAGAAACAAGGAACAAGGGGGTATCTGATAGAGTTATGTATTAGAGACAGCAAGAGGAAATAAGATTCAGAGCATAAATAATAAACTAAACTTAGGAGAAAGATTGACACTTTGTAACTGGAGGAACTTGAAAATCATTGGTGAAGATGCAATTATGTAGGTCATTGCAGAAGCATCACGATAGTTTGATGGCACATAGATTCTTTGGAAATTGGAGATTAATTTTTCTGAACATGATGGGAAAATGAGGTGGGTGGCAGGATTGAATATTTGAGTACCAGAAAAGTTAACAATAACTACTGAGGATATGCAATGGACTTGGAGAATATATTTGCAAAGCACATATTTTGTTAAAGACTTGGATCCAGAATAGACACACACACACACCATTACAACTCAGTGAGAAGGCAAACAACCCAATTAAAAATGGGAAAAAAATCTAAACAGACATTTTGTGAAAGAATATATACAAATTTATAATAATCACATGAAACAAATATTTAACATCATTAGACATTAGGTAGATGCCAATCAAAACCACAAGAAAATAGTGACTATAATTTAAAAAATAGACAATAACAAGTCTTGGAAAAGACATGAAGCAAAAGGAACCTTCATACATTTCTGGTAAAATTGGAAAATGGAGCAGCTATATGGGAAACAGTTTGGCAGGTTCTCAAAAAGTTAAACTTAAAACTACCATAGGAATCAGGCATTCCACTCCAAGTATGTAACAAGAGAAATGAAAACTTATATCTACAGAAGACTTGCACAGGAATTTCGTAGTAGCATGACTCATTATGGCAAAAACTTGGAAACAATGTAAATGTCCATCAATTGATGAACAGATAGGCAAAATATAGTATATATCTATAAAGTAGAATACTATTGAACAATAAAGAGAAGCAAACTATTGATGCATGCTGTGTTGTGGATAAATCACAAAAAACAGAAGCCAGACACAAGAATGCATATTGCATAATTCTGTTTATAAGAAATATCCAGAAAACAAGTTTATAGATAGAATATAAATTAGTTGGCAAAGAAAAAGGAATTAACTATAAATAGGGAAGAGCGATTTCTGTTGGGGGCATAAAAATGTTGTAAAACTGACCTGTGGTGGCAGTGAACCATTTGGTAAAGTTACTACAAAAAACAGTGGAATTGCACACTTGAAATGGGTGAATTTAATATGTAAAAAATGCCTTAAAAAGTTTTTTAACAAATACCTTCTAAGGATCCCAAGGTGCTGAGACATATATGAAAAAGATACCAAAGGAGGAAACTTTCTATTTTAGCTAAAGACCTAAAAGTCCAAGTAGAAAATTAACAGAGTCAATTTATCTCACACTTTATTTGAAGATGTTAGGAAACTTCTGTAGGTATTGAAGAAAAAAAATTTTTTTAAATGGTGTGGTTTTAAGAATATTAAAGAATTAAAGCTATAGAATCTTAGGAAATAGCCTCATTAAAAAGAATTGGAGAGGTTAGTATGCGTCTCCTAAAGTGAGGGACAATGAGAACTACTGTTGATTCATTCATCCCACATGAGAATGGTGATGCTTATCTTGCTTCTCTGATGGTAGAGAAAGGAAAGCCTACATTAGAATTGGCCTACATTCCCAGCACTTGATGGAGTAAAGGAAACATGTATTTCCTGTGGGTTATTAATAGAAATAAGCCAAATGAGAATGTGCCTTTCAGAAGCCACCTTGAAGATACTTTGTCTTAAAAGACTTTCAATGCATATCATGGAGTACAAAAAATGGTTAACTACTACCTTTTGTAATAACCTGGAAGGAACTGGAGATCATTGTTCTCAGTGAAGTATTACAAGAATGAAAAAACAAACACCACAGGTACCCACCATTAAATTGGAACTAATTGTTGAACACTCATGTGCACATATAGAGGCAAAATTCCATGGAAACCAAGCAGGTGGGAGGGAAGAGGAGGGGATGGGTAAATTCACACCTAACGAGTACAATGCATGATATCTGAGGGATGGGCACACTTATAACTTTAACTCAAACTGTACAAAAGCAAATCATGCAACCAAAATGTTTATACCCTTGTAATATTCTGAAATTTAAAAAGAAAAGGCTTTCTAAATAATCAATGGATCTTTACAGAGTATGTCGGTGGGCCAGCCAAAACGAGAGAGTAGGTCAAAAGAGGACAGCCAAAGGAGGCTTTACCTGTAGTAAGGAAGGCAGCTGAGAAATACCTTAGGATAGTTTATCTATAACAAACCAACAGATTACCACAAAACATTCAGCTTTTCCAACACCTTCCAAATCAAGAGAGCACCAATTTCATATTGTGATATGAACATGCAAGTTAAGATCTTTCTTTAGCATTATATCTTTTTTCTCTTTCCCTTCTCTGAGCCAAAACTACTACAAATCACAACTGGAAATAAATAAGAAAATAAAATGAGAAAAACCAGTAAAATAGAGAAGAAGCCAATTTTCCCCCCATTTGTAATTTTGGTCTTCCATGTGGCAATAAGCCAAAAATGAAGGAGGGAGAGGTTTAAAATGAATATCAGAATGTTTATTATTCTGTGTGGGACTGTATTATTTTTTTACTAAAATAAAACTGTTATTTTTCACTACAGTTAACAGAAACCTTTCTATTTATGAATGTGATTTAAAAAATTTCAAAATAGAGAACTACTTCCACATAGTAGGTGTAAAAGGATATTGATGGGAAAATGAAATACCAACTTTTGATTTCTCCCTATCAAGTTCTACTTTTTTTAAAAAAAAAATAATTGGTTTAAAAGAGATGGACTTTTTGGCAGTGTGAAAGACCCAGCTGAAACTAAAGATTATGAAATTACAGTATCTACAGTCAGTCTAGGTGTGTGATTTTTTTTTTTCTCAGTAGGAATTGGTGGGTTGTAGTAGTTAAAACTACAGACAATTGAGCCAGGCTGCCTAATTTCAATCCCAGTTGTACCACTTAATCACCAAATGATAATGGTTAAATTACTTACGCTCTTTTCATCTCCATTTACTCATTTTTAAAGAATGGATTAATGGCAGTGCTTACGTTATATGATTGCAAGGATTATAAAATTGGTATATGTTAGCACTTACAACATCAAATGGTATAGTGTAAGCATTCTATTAATGTTATCTATTATTATTGTGTTCCTCAGTAGCTCTCAGCTGCATATGTAGAGGAAAAGGAGACATATAAAATTATGCAGAATTAAGAGAGTTGACTATAGATTGGTTAAAGGATTGGAAAATCTATGCTGGATAGGTAGAATTTAAGAGCAGGAGAGGCTTAATAGATAGAGAGATACAAAATGATGACTTGTCTTTTGGAGCAGATGAAAAGCTAATTGAATAATGACACATTAAACCTGTCTGTCTTTTCAGGCTACTCTAACAAAATGCTATAAAATGAGTGGTTTGTAAACAACAGAAATTTATTTCTCACAGTTCTGGAAGCTTGGGAAATCCAAAATGAAGGCACAAACAGATTTGATGTCTGGTGAAGTCCTACCTTCTGGTGAATAAACTGCCCTCATTTTCACTGTAACTTCACATGACAGAAGGGGTAAGGGGTCTCTTTGGGGTCTCTTTTATAAGAACAATAATGCCACTCATGAGGGCTCCACTCTCATCACCTAAGCACCTCCCCAAAGTCCCACCTCCAAATACTATCACATTAGAAATTATGTTTCAACAAATGAGTTTTGGATGTGACATATTTAGTCTATAGCATTACACCCCCCACCAAAAAAAAAAAGAAAAAAATTCATGTCCGTCTCACAGCAAAACACATACATTCTATCTCAGCAGGTGAAAAATTCTAACTCATTTCAGCAATGACTCAGAAGTCTAAAGTCCAACACCTCATCTAAATATCATCTAAATGAGATACTGGTGAGACCCAAGAGATGATACATTCTGAAGCAATTCCTCTCCAGCTGTGAACCTGTGAAATCAAATACGTTATGTACTTTCAAACACAATGGTGGGGCAGGCATAGGATAGACCTTACCATTCCAAAAGAAAGGAGAAAAGAGTGACAGGTCTTGGGTAAGTCCAAAGTCAAATGGAGCAAATTTCATTTAACTTTAAGGCTCAAGTATTGTTATCCTTTCTGGATCAATGTTCTGCTCTCCAGGCTTACTGGGGTAAAGGTCCCAGCCACCAGGACACACTGGCTCTGTGGGACTTAGGTCCCATGCTTTGAAATCTAGGTGAAAGCAACTATGCACTCAGGGTTTTTGTTCTCTCTGAGCTAGTAGAGATGGTGCCATGCAGATGCCACCAAAGTTTGCTGTCTGTACTCTTCAGAGAGGTGGCCAATGCCAGCCTGTGCCACACCAGGGCCTGCTTGAGCTGCATCTGGGCAGGGAACTGAGCCTACAATGTGAGGCAGAACTGAGCAGCACATGCTAAGGTTCCACAGACTCTAGAAGCCCCTCCTTTGAAACCACTCTCCCCCATGGCACTTCGGCCTATGATAAGAAAAGCAGCCCTAATGATCTTTAAATTGCCATCAGGGAAATTATTCCATTGTCTTAGATAATAACTCTTGGCTTCTGTTTGGATGGCTGATCCACACTAATCTTATTGAATAGTCACTCAGCCACACCCTTACTGTTTCTTCCCAAACAGGCTTTCTCATTCTATACAATATGCTGAGAATTTTCCAAAGCTTTAAGTTCTGCTTCTGTTTTGATTAAAAATTCAGTCTTTGTGTCATTGCCCTCTTCTTGCATTTCACTATAAGAAATCAAGAAGAGCCATGCTCCTCCTCAAAAATTTAGCCAAATACCCAATTTCATTGCTCACAAGTTCTATTATACTTTCCATAAAAAATAGGACACAAACAAAACTCAGCCAAGTTCTTTGTTATGAGGGTATTCTCTTTGCCAGTTTCCAAGAACATAGTCCCCATTTTTCTCTGAGATCTCATTAGAATGACTGTTACTATCCTTACTTGTACCAATATCTGTTCAAAATTACTTAGATATTTTCTAAGAAGATTGAGGCTTGCTCTACCAATTTTCTCTTTTCTTTCTGAGCTCCCTCCAGAAGTGCCTTAAAGGTCCATTCATGACAATGTAGACTTTTTCTAGCATGCAAGTCAAAACTCTTCCAGCCTCTTCCCATTACCCAGTTATAAAGCTGCTTCTACATTTTTATGTATTTATTGTAATAGCACCCCCATTTCTCAGTACCAATTTCTGTCTTGGTCCATTTGAACTTCTATAACAACATAGCATAAACTGAGTGGCTTATAAACAGCAAAAAAAAGCATTTCTCATCTCTCTGGAGGCTGGGAAGTCCAAGATCAAGGTGCCAATAGATTTTTGTCTTGTGAGGGCCACTTCCTGGTTCATAGACTGCCACCTGTTTCCTGTGTCCTCACATAATGGAAGGAGCTATCTGCGTGTCTTTTATCAGGGAAATAATCATGTTCATATGGGCTCTCTCTCATTAATTAATCACCTCCTAAAGGCCCACTTCCAAATACCATCCATTTGGGATTAGGTTTTAATAAATGGATTTTCTAGGAACATAAACATTTAGTCTATAGCAGAAAGAAAATAGAGCAAAAAAGTCAGGATTTAGGTGTTGAGATATTTATGTATGGTTTTGAAGGTCACTAAGAATAATGAACAGAAGCATAAGAGATTTTAAAACTTCAAAGAATGATGATAAATAATTGGAACTTTAGTAAATGTAAACAGAGAAAATAGGGTGTAGCATATATATATATATATATTTCATGAACTATGGCATATGTACAATTCTGATAGTAACATTCAGTACTTATAATTTGTTGCATAGGTATGACTTCAATAAATGCATGAAACTTAGAGGATCTGAGCTTTTCTTGTTGAAGAAGCAGTGGTCTGGAAGACACGATGTGGAATGAGGAAGGTCTGACCTCATATCTGATGTAAGGCCTCACATCATACTCTGAGGGGGAGGATCAAAAATTATAGCAGTAAGGTTTGTGGGTTACGGGTGATAGAACAGCTTTCATGTGAAAAATCATCATGTGAAACAGTGTAATTGGAGGAGGTCCAGGTATTACTTAAGACAAAGAGATAGAAAGAATAAGTTAGAAGTTTAATCATATGAAAAACTCTTTTCCCTTTGAATGGGGCATTGTAGAATGATTTCAGAAGGAAGAGAATAGTGAAGCCTGATTATATTTGGCCACTCCATTGGTGGTGCCACACTGATGTATCTGCAGACAAAAAAGTATTCAGTCCTCCCAGAAGCCTGGTAAGATACGTGTTTGACAGAAGGTAAAAGCTACATTCATTCACTCTAGTGTGCCTAGTGTGGGCCAGCCATTGTTCTAGGCACTTTAACATAACTGAAAAATAATAGACAAGTAATGTTGGCTGTAAAGAAACACATAATAAACACAAACAATGTAAGTTGAATAGAAAGTTACAAGTGTCATGGTATTACAAAATAGAGCAAAGTAGAGGGTTTTAAGATTTTGGGAAGGGGTGGATTGTGGGGTAAAATTTTGTATGTTGAGAGCTAAACATTTGAGAAAAGTCTTGAAGAAATCGAGCATATTCCATGAGCATATTTTGGAGAACATTCCAGACAGAGAGCATGGCCAGTGCAGAGCCCTGGGGAAAACCATATAACACATGGATTAATACCAATGTGAGAAATTATAATTTGAACCAGAGTGATAGAATTTGAGGTTACAAGAAGTGGTAAAAATCAGGATATTTTAAGAAATTAAATAAGATAGAACTCACAAACGGACTGATGCTGAAAGTGTGCCACACCTGAGGAGTGTATGTATTTCTATTATCTTAGCCTGACATTGAAATAAATCCCTAAAGGCAAACAGATGTCAAACAAAACCCTACAAACTTACAGATGGGATGATTTGAATCTTTATACAACTGATCTGTTACTTTATTTTATTTATTCTATATTGTGAAGTGTAGGCAAGAAAAACTGAATTCCTACTTTTTGCCTACATTGATTATACAAAGCTTTCAGATTAAAGCAGCATTTTATAAAAACTACATAGAGATAAAAGAGATGGATAAGAGGTTAAAATCAAGTAGTAAACTTTCCATCCTTCACTTGTCTAAAATTCATGGTAATGTCACTTTTGATAAAAGTATCTTTCAATGGGCATTGCAATGTTTCTTGAAAGTTATTTGAACTTTAAAAATTGCATTCACCCATATGATTCAGAAATACTATGATGTCTATAATAACAGAATGCAGAACACATAAATCCAAGTTTTTTTTAAAGTGTCAATTTTTTACTGAGGAAAACACAGGTCTGATATTTAATACATAAAACACATTGCATAACTTAAAAATGAACTGAGAACATCAAAATGTAAGATTGGGGAGAAATAACTGTAAGAAACAATATTAGACAAGGAAACTAGTCAAGAAGAGTGCTTTGATATTTTCATACATCATTCAGTTTACACTGAAGAGTAAGATCACAAAACATTTTTATGTAAAGTTCAATAAAAATCAAAGATTAACCATACTAATAAAACCTAGACCAATAGATTTGCTTATTAACTTTTGTTAAATTCTTTGTAACCATAAATTCTAAGTTTAGTAACCTCCTTATTCTTGCTTATGTTTGGAAATTTTTATAAAATAAAAATATAATAAAATGTGACCAATTCTATTAAATTTCCTACAGTAAAGAAAAAAATTTATAGCTTGGGATGAAAATATTTCCTTTCTAATTTCCATTATTTAATAATCAGTAAGGCAAACTACTTATTCACCAAGCAATGCAATTGCTAATTACATCTAAAGAATTTCTGTTACTTTATGTTAATTGTAGCAGAAAATAAATGAACTACATTTTCCAGTTTTACGCTCAGAATTACAGTTATTGAAAGACTTTGTCAATGGGAAGGAAAGGTGGTAATTGGACTAAATTATACGTGACTTCAACTTGATAGACTATTGATGAAAAAAAGTAATAAAAAAATTCCTAGTTAAGCAATTAGCTCCACTACAAAAAATGAATAATAATGGATTACTAATAAGATGATGAAATAAGATTAATTCATATTTCCTACAGAGAATAATTTTGTTCCAAGAGGGAATTCATTATTCAAGTAGTTGAGTTACACCAACGGTTTTAAAGTATGCTGGTCTTCTGAAGCCAGGACACCAAATAAAACAAAAATTCAGGTGGTAGGGAGGATTATCAACTATGACATCAGGACTAGTTCTCATTGACTTCTGGCTAAGATAGGATAAATTCTGAAGAAGATTAATTTTCTTTGATGGAAAATGGGTGAGTCTGAGACAGGAATAATCAAGCTCCAGTGGCTTATAACATCCAAGGAGATGGTCCACCCTAGGATAAGCCCACATAAAGAGTAATTATTTTATCTGAACTACCACTAATGGTCCCAATGAGAAATACAGAAGCAAGAGCTGAACCTTCAAGTGATTCAATACTGATAATGTACTGATTGAAAGGAAAAGAGAAAAAATTAGTAGAAAAAAGTTGGTTTGGAAGTTTTAATTTCTTAATAGGCTTCCTATGATCCAGAGGAGATAATCATGAAATATTCAAGGTATTTCTAGTAAAACATGTAGCATAAAAATTACAGATGCACTATATCATAATGTGATAGGTAATTTCTAGGTATATTTATTAAAGTTAAGCAGAAGTAATTAATATTAATTAAAAATAGATCCTATATTCTATTTAAGGTATATTTCCATATTGATGTACAATATAGATAATTATTTCTCTTGGTGTTGTGACTTGCTCAATTTATGGGTTTCTGTCATTATATAGGAGATTGGACTAAGAGATCTGATTTTATGATTTTGTGAATCAGTGATATAAGAAACTCTGAGTGTCAAAGGTAGAGCATAAAAAAACAGATGAAAAGGTATATAGGTTATAAAACTCTTTCACCTATAGTTTGAGTCACTGAAGAATTTCCTCTAGCATTCTATTCACTAAAAATTTAATTCAATAAATAAAATGAGACTCCCAGGGAGCTCTTTTGTAACATATATAGTTCATATAACAATTTCCTACATACTTTTGGAACATGGAGAAAAACTGATCCAAGGTATAGTTGGTAGCTATAAGAGGATATTTCAAAGAGCTAAAATTGATTGATATTGGACATATGTAATTTGTAACTTAATACCTGTCTGGGGCTAAATACAGGTTATTCAAATTTCCACAAATGTATTTGGATTGCAAATAGAGTTAATGGAGGAACAAAAAACACCTCAGAATCAATGAGTAATTGTGGGGTTTGTGTTACAAGTGAGGAATTGGTATAATAGGCATATTCTTTGTGCATGTGTGAGAAAAAATATCAGGTTACAGGGCTGCTACATTTAGCATTTCTCTGAGGGATTAAAGCAATATGCATTTAATTAATTTTCAAGTACTTTGCATTCTCATTCATTTAAAAAAATTGTGGTGTTCACTTCTTCTCAAAAGATTTACAGTCTCAAAAATTCCGTTCTAACCTTTTTTATCAGTCTTCTTTTATTTGTCTAGTATTTCAAATGTTGTTTCTATTCTTTTGAAGACAAGCTTTTATTTTCTGAGATCTCTTAGACCCATTTGTCTTCATTACCTGATAAAGCTTATAAACCTGACACAAATACATCGTTATTTCCCACAGACTTGCTTATTCTTCTCATTTCATTACCAAAAGTCTTGTTTGACTCCTCCCTTTCCCTGGTCAGGCTAATTGGTTAACAAATGTTATAAATTCTATTCAAATAATGCTAACCTGTACAAAACCACTTGTTCCTAATAATCTTAGACTCACATTATTAGGATTACCTCCTAAACCCGCCTGTAATCTTTCCCAGAGATAATTCTGTCTACACATAGAAATTACATTTAGCGTAGAGATAAAATTTACAATTAAATGACTATTAATCAAATAATAATATAAACCTGTGTTTCTCTTAGAGTTTAGTGCTCTCATTTGGAGTGCTTATTTTTAAATAGTGACTCCTATTTCCCTGCTTATATCTGCAGAGGCAGAATCTCTGGGGGAAGAAACTGGAATTCTCCTGATTCTACCAATTCTTCAAGTGATTCTTATAATGATATTTGTGGACTAAGATTAGAGTTCCAAATTCTGCTCATTGGAATCATCAGGAGAGCTTGTTAGAAAGTTGATCACCACATTTCAGTCTAGGAAATTCTAACACAAGAGGTCTGGGGATAACCCAATGAATATATCACCCAGTGCAGTGTGTCTGAAGCCTGACAATTGAGAATCCTTAATTTCCAAGATTGACTCCATCTTTTGAAAGATGTTTAACTCCTTAATCTGGAAGTCCAAACATGTCAATACCATACTCAAAAATTGGCAATGATTATTTAATGCTTGTCTAATATAATTTCAGAGTTCTTTTTCCAGCATTCACAAATCTCCACAATATTCCATGATTCAAAACAGCACAATTTAACTATGACTGTTAATCTTAGACTTGCACCCACTGTTCTGATAAAATTGGATTTCTCCCCATTGTTTTTTCCATAATTCAAAATGTTCTTAGGTATTTTCGTGTGTTTATTCTACCAAATGAAAGTTATAAACAATCTTCTGTGACCTAAAAGGTGGGGATCTGATCAGAATTGCATTGAATGTACATGTTTATTTCAGCAGAAATGATACCTTTAAATTATTGAAACATCTCAGGTACAAAGCTACTATATTTCTGAATTACTTTTGTTCTATTTTACATATATCAGCAATTTTGGGGCGTTTTTATTACACAGATCTTGTCCATTTCTTATTCTATTTGTATCTAGGAAATAAAATAATTATCTTGTAAAGGAAATTTCCTTCATTACATTTTCGACGATTAAATCAAATATAAGAAGAGTCACATATTTACCATGAAACTAACCACTGTACAGAAATGTTTTAATGGTTGTAACAGGTCATCAGTTGTGTCTTTGTTCAACTCATTTTCTTTTCCTCATCCTATTACATTAGCCAAAATCTTCAGAATGATGTTGAATGAAAGTGCTGATGGTAGACATCACTGACACGTCCTATCTTTATTGGCAATAATAATAGTAACAGCAGTTGAAACTTGATAGTGCTACTATGTGCCAGGGGTGTTGCAAGAATATTATATTTATAACATCTTTGAATTCTCTCAAGAATCACAGAGGGAGCTGAGACACAGACTATTAAAGGACTTTCACAAAGTACTAATGCTAGGAAATGGTGGAGCCACATTTGAATCCAGAAAGGTTGGCTCCTTGGTTTAATGTTTGAAGACTGATCTTAGTAGTTTCTCCCTGTTGTGTAATTGTATTAAGATAATTTCATAATAATTTATTTGGAAACTTTAAAATACCATTTAAAATAAAGAGCTATTTGTATAAATGTGTTGATCACATTGTTTTTCTCATTTAAGCTCTTATTGTAAAAAATTATAGTAATTTATATCCCAATTTTGATCACTGTTACATTTTTTTGTTGAAGAAAGAGACTTATTTGGCCATGGTATGTTATTTTTTCCAATTCATACCTGTAACTGATTTGTTACTGTTTTACTAGAAATTTGGCATCTTTAGGCATGGATGGGAGTCCTAGCCCCTCACCTTTCTTTCAGTGGGTCTGTTTAATACATTTGTAATGCAGACAGATTGTGTCACATTCTGCACTTTATCCTGGGATTCTCTCACCTCCTAAATTATTTTTAAAATTTGCATAAATTAAGGTCCTCTCTGTTTGATTTATAGCACAGAATGTGGTCCATCCTGGTGATTATTTTATGTGAGTTTAAGAAGATTGCGTATTCTGCTGTTGCTGGAGGAAGTGTTCTATAAATGTCAATTAGATCACATTGATTTATAGTGCTGTTCAATCAACTACATCCTCACTGACTTTCTGCATGCTTGATACAGCAATTGCTGAAAGAGAGATGCTGAAGTCTCCAAGTAAAGTAGGTTTGTCCATTTCTCTGTCGGTTCTATCAGGTTTTGTTTCATATGTGTTGATGCCGTGTTTTTAGGTGCATACGCATCTAGAATTGCTCTTCTTGGGGAATTAACCCCTTTATTATTACAAAATGCTTCACTTTATCCCTGATAATTTTAATGTCTGGAAATCTCCTTTGTCCAAAATTAATATAGCTACTCCTGCTTTCTTTTGATTAGTTTAAAACGTATTTCTTTTCCAGCCTTTAAAATCTAACCTATTTGAATCCAAGTTTTTATATTTATTATGGTTTTCATATAAATGGTGTATACTTATGTCCTTTTTATTTTTTTGTCAACTCTACCAATCCCTATCTTTTTTGGTGCATTTATACCATTCACTCTTAAAGTGATGACTAATACGGTAGGATTAATATCCACAATGTTGGTATTGGTTTTTATTTATGCATTTGTTCTTTGTTTCATTTTTACTCCCTTTTTCTGCCTTTCCTGATTTAATTAAGCATTTTATATTATTCCCTTTTATATCATTTCTTAGAATGTCAATTACACTATTTCTTCTTTTTTTCTATTGCTTGCTCTAGAGTTTCCAACATATATTTTTAACTACCTAATTTCACTTTCATATAATACTATATATGCCACTTCATGTAGTGAAGGTATATGATATTGGAGCATTTCCAGTTCTTCCCTTCCAACCTTGTGGCATTGCTTTCAATCATTTCACTCTCTGACTAGTGAAATTTTGAATGGTTCATCATATTTTCCCAATTGTTTTCTATTCCAATGAAAATAATTTATTTTAGGTTGTATCATTTTGTTTTACTTTAGACAATGTAAGCTTTCAACTTTCATCAATAAGCATCAGATTATGAGAAAACATCAAGTTGAATTGGCTTCAAAAAGACATAACTTTTATAGAACTGAGGAATTTAATGTCTTTATTATTTTATATGTAGGCTACAATAAACCAGTTGTAACTAAATGATTACTCATTAGACTATTGATCAACTTATACTTTTTCATGTTGTTTAAACAAGGGATTAGGAGAAATGATAGTATCTACTTGTTCTAGAAACTGTACTTAATTTTGTAGAGTCATGGAAGCTTTCCCAGTCTGCCTTTGAGGATCTCAAATTTGCCTTATAAAAAGGCTTTAATAATTAATATGGGCCCATGAAAGCCTAATTTATTTTTGCCTCTTTTTCATTAGTTCTCAAATTTATGTCAGGCAACATACTATATAAATTATTAAAAGTGGGTTTGTTTACTACCATCTTAGATTCATAAAACTAGGCAATTGTGCTAGAGAGTAAACAAAGGAAATATAGTATAAAATTAAGGACATGGATGGACCAGATAAAAAACTTTTATAACTTTAAATAATATAGTATTATATTTTTTAAATTATTAGATTCAACACCATTTTTTGTTACTTGAAGTCATAGAAATTGTATTCATCAAAGGACAATGAATTTTCTTTAATTTTATTTTTGGACAGATTCTGTTTTAGTGGCTGGCAAATACTGTTGTTGGAAATTATCTACCACCACTGGTGTGTCTGTTGCAATTGCTGTCATACACTGCACCAACTAGAAATGAGACAAGAGGGTTTAACGTTTGGAAAATACATGCACACAGAAATAGGAAGCATAAAGTTAAGTTCTTCATGGTGACTCGCTGCCAGATATTTAGAGCAAGAGTCGTCTTGCAGAGTTAAGACCTCAAGAGCACAAGACATTAAAGAGCTTTTCTACTCAGCACATTGGAAAGCATAATTATTACCAACTCTTTGCTATTAAAGCATCATCAAATTATGTTTATAGAACATTATTCACTGAGAACTTCAGAGCAGTCTCCCAACAATAAAGCCGGACATATTAGTGCATAGGGAATGCTCATATTGACTCTTTTGAACTAATAAAAAGCCAATGTAATAAATTATGACTTCAGAGTGAAGAAAATAACTCTTATTGGCCTTATGATGTTAATGTAGCCATAAAAGATTTCCTCCCTACTCAGCAGTACATGTTGGACCACATACTATGAAGAAAATACA
This sequence comes from Cheirogaleus major, assembly GCA_963574435.1. Taxonomy (NCBI): domain Eukaryota; kingdom Metazoa; phylum Chordata; class Mammalia; order Primates; family Cheirogaleidae; genus Cheirogaleus; species Cheirogaleus major. The sequence continues at coordinate 48,798 of CAUYPO010034339.1, forward strand.
AGGTAGGAATTCCGTTATATTGTTAATAGAATAAAACTAATATAAAAATACATGAAAACCCTACATTTTTCCATATGTTTCTGGTTTGTACATATCTTTTAATAAATGAATATTATTACAAAATATTTATTGTGCATGCTATAGACTAATTTAATCACCACAGCAAACCTTCAAAGGAATGTATAAATAACCCTTTTCCATATTTTTACAAATAGGAAAGAAAACTGAGGCTTACAGTAAATTAATAACGTACAAAATGACATAAACATTGTCTAATGTCATATTCCTGCGAGTGATAAAGCCATGTTGGCCATATCATCTTTGTGGCTTTGTTAATTTATTGTTGTTGTTTTGTTATTTTTATTGGACATTATCTGTGACTGTTTCATCATTGATCTTATTTGGTAGTGAATCTCTTAGCCATTTTAACTAAGTGACAGAGAAATAAGACTGCCGATAATTGATACACTTAGGCTAAAGCTACTAATTTAGACTGAATCGTGTCCCCCAAAATATATCTGGTTGGAAATGTGGAGGAGAACAGTAACCTTGGTGAGAAATGAGCCTATTATCTCAGAGTTATAAACCAATTTGTTAAGGAGAGATGTATCGGGATTTGCCAGACCGATAGCCTAAGTACTGACAGAAGTATACAGC
>CAUYPO010034340.1:0-13804 GCA_963574435.1 Cheirogaleus major
CCCGCCTTGGCCTCCCAGAGTGCTAGAGTTACAGGTGTGAGTCACCACTCCCAGCCAAGGATCTCTATTTTTAAGCTATCTCCCCAGCTGGTGCCACCAATGCTCGACATTGTTGCATAGTTTTCAAGTCCTCCATCTTTGCAGTCCCATCTGGCTGTTTTTCACAACAAAGCAAAAGTCTTGAATTAATAGCTGCATTTCCTCACTTCCTCCCTTGCTCTTGGACTCACTGTGATCAGACTTGGCCCTGCACTCCACTGAAATTGCACTTAGTATGGTCAGCACCTCTTAATCACCAAACGTAACTGTTCTCAGTCTTTATCTTACTTGATTTTTTTTTTTTTTTAATAGAGACAGGGTCTCACTCTATAGCCCAGGCTAGACGAGGGCAGTGGCCTGATCATAGCTCATTGCAGCCTGGAATTCCTGAGTTCAAGGGATCCTCTCACTTCCACCATCCAAGAAGCCCGGACTACAGGCACCCACCATCACTCCCAGATAATTTTTTTCACTTTTTGTAAAGACAGGTCTCACTATGCTGCTCAGGCTGGTCTCAAACTCCTGGCCTCAAGCGATCCTTTCAGCTCAGCCTCCCATCTGACTGCATTAATCATTTTATTCTTAAATTTTGCCTCTCTTTTGTCTTCCTTACCACCCCCACCTACCCCCCCCCAACTGCTACAGTCCAGGAACTGTGTTCATTAAGGCTGTTTTTCCTCAGCCATCTTCTCTGTTTGCATATTCTCCCTGAATGACCACATCTATCTTGTTTTCACAATGTTGACTTCCAAATTTATATCTCCAGCTCATTCAACCAGAAAGAGAATTACTACAGGAAACTCACACTTGAGATTGTACAAAACTGACCTCATCGTTTCTCCTGACTGTACGTTTTCTTTTTACTCCTAAAGTCAGCGATTAGGACCACCATGCACTCAGTGGCCCAGACCAGACACCATTGAGTCGTCATACTAGATTTTTTCCCTTTCCCTCACCTCTCATGTAAACTCAGTCCTGAAAACCCATGTGTCTGAAATTAAGGTTAGCAGACGCACTGGGGGAGGAGAGAGGAGTCTATGAATTCTTTAGGATAACTTTAAAATTTTTGTTTTATGTTTCTGTGATTTAGAAAAATAATATAAACATATTCTGATTCATCTAGAAAAGTAATATAAACATATCCCTAAAAATGGAATATTGCCACAGGATCTCAGGTCTCGAATTTGCCTTTAGGTTATAATTGCTATAGCACCAAATAGTATTACTTTAATTGTCTTGGGCTAATGGGAAAAGAGTAGGAAAAACCTAATAAGCAAATGATGCATTCCCATCAAGTGAAAGCCAAATGGCTTCACAATGCATTATATGCATAAAGAGCTCACAGAAATTTGATTAAAGAAAAGTAGGAGGAGAAATGAGTCACTGTGGGGTACTGACAGCTATGTTATCAATACTGGGAACATAGGAGGGAACACAGGAGGATGTCAAATTAAGAAAAAATTCAAAGAGAAGAATGACTGTGAGTTGTGTCAAATATAATTTTAAATGATGAGGGCAAAAGTGTTGATATAGGGTGGAAAGATTGGATTCTATAACCTTTTGAGTTTCTTTAATTTCTAAATCCTATTTTTGCTTGCCTAGAAAGTGAAAGTTTGCCTCAAGGCCTACATCAAGTTCACCTTTGCTGTGAAATCTCACTTAAGTAATTAACTATTCCGTATGATTGCAAAGGTAAATAGATGGTACACTCAAATTAAGGTGTTTGGTGAAGGTTTAATAAATAGACTGGGCAGTGGTGGTCAGGGTAGGTATAACTGTAACATATAGTACCCCAGGGCTGTTTCTATCATAAAATCCAAAGGATAAGGAATTAGAAAGTTCTATAGAGAGAATCACCTTAAGAAGAGCTATGACATTTCCTTGAACATCCTGCCAGAAGCAACCTGGAAGAAAAGCACCTGGGAAAATTAATAGCCTGGCCCAATATTACCCTTAGACCCAGGCAGAAGGGGCTCCTGTTCTGGCCCTCCCTCAGCTGCACAACATCCTACAAGGTAGGGAGTCCACAATGCCAAGGGGGAATGGCCACCCAGAATTCATACCCTCCTTTCTAGACCATATTCTGTATACACAGGATCCTGGATTTCCCTGCCCAAGTGGCCCCCAACATGTCTCCAGAATTTGTATAGGCTTTCCCAGGGTCCAGGTAGCCAGCATCCCTATGCCTGAGGTGTGGATAACGAGCAGCTCTTTGCCAAGGTAAAGTGGGGATGTGAGAAGGGTGAGGAGCACAGGACAGAGCTGGGTAGAAAAAGAAGATGGTAGACTGCAGGCAGAGGCCTGTTTCTCACCATGTCCCTGCATTCCAGTGTGGAACTCTTGACAAATTAGAAAACCCTAAATTTGAAATTGGCCTTTCAGGTTATTATAAAGACATATGGGCCAAAATAGGAGCATAGAACATATATTATTTGATAGTTCATTTATAAGCAATTAGTTTTAAACAGGCATATGGTATCTGGGCCTGCATTTGTATACTTGCCCCAGGTGGCACAAATGTGCCTACTCTGACCTCATTCTCCTCCCACCCTCAGATTACCTACCTAGACTCAACATTGAACTAAACCAGAGACCAGAGGGAAAGGAGTCTCCAGGAGACATGAGAAAGGTAGAGGTTAGCTAGAGATAGAAATGGAAGCTAGCTGGCATACTAGCCCACCTAATTCCTCATTTTCCTGAATTCTTAATACACATCCATTATACTAAAAACAGTTCTTTAAAACAAAATTCTGTGTTTGCATATATGCTGACTTTTTTCACATATAGTAAGTTGTGAAATCCAACTAGACAGTTCCTTGATGGTGGAAACCAGGCTTCTTATTCCTCTTTGGTATCCTGTTCAGATTCTCCCATAATGTTATATATGTAAAAGATATCAGTAAATATGATTGGATAAAATTGATTAACCTTTGTTACTATTAATACCTAAGATAAATGAATTAAATATAATTAATTAAAAGTATTAGGTCTTCACTTTACATCTAGGCTTAGAATTCAACCTGTTTTCAATCTATAATATTTCTATTCAGTAGCATTTGGTGTTTCTAACAACCTTAAAGTTATCAAGTATAAAATCAAATATTAATATAAATGAGTCATTTAAAAAATTCTAGAATTTGGCAGGGCATGGTGGCTCACATCTGTAATCCTAGCACTTTGGGAGGCCACGGCAGGAGTATCACTTGAGGCCAGGAGTTTGAGACTATTGTGGGCAACATAGCCAGACCCTGTCTCTACAAAAAAATTTAAAAATTAGCCAGGCATGGTGGTGGGAGCCTGTAGTCCCAGCTGTTTGGGAGGCTGAAGTGGAAGGATTGCTTGATCCCAGGAATTCAAAGCAATAGTGAGCTATGGATCATGCCACTGTACTCCCACATGGGTGACAGAGCGAGACCTCCATCTTTTTAAAAAAAAAAAAAACTAGAATAAAACTAACCTAACCTTATATGTATCTGCCAAAAGCAATATTATCTTGTTTATAAGAAAACATGTAGCTATCAAATGAATTATAAATTTACCAACTTGTTTTTCCCAGCAAATGTAGACTCTAATTACATGTAATATTAGTAGTTCTGAAGAAACACACACTGATCACCTCCCTCCATCCATCTCCCCATCCCCATTACGTATGTATGCAGTAAGCAAATACTTGGGAGAAAATAAACACAGGATTTGTTAAACCATATGCAGTTTTCCCTAGGACTAAAGATAGCATGTTTCATAGTTGCGTGGCAACAATGAACAACTGAAGGTGGCAAATGGGGGAGGAAATAGCTCTTAGCTGAAATTCAAATGAATTTTGTTCACATAATTGGAAATAGAGAACTGGAAAATGGAAACAGGGAAAGGAGGTGAATTAATGGAGTGGGAAGAGTAAAGTTAATCAGTAAGAATAAATATTAATAGGAGCTCATTGAGTACCTACTGTGTGTCTGGCTTAGGGCTCAGTATTTTACATGCCGGATGTCATCCATGGGTACTCAGAGGAAACCTGGCGTGAAGTCTAAATTACTCTACATCTTCAAGGTTATGGTAAATAAATATTAAAGAGTCAAGAACGCATGTGAACAGTGAGCCAATTTAACATAAGTTCTCCTACAGTAACATAAACATGAAAAGCTGCATGAGGTTTAGAGATCAGCCACATTCATAAGGTCATATTTTAATCATTCAAGAACTATATACAAAACTGAAAATAGTAATAGTAATTGGTTGACATATAAGCCTTTGATAACTCTTTCAGAGTTAAGCAAATAATTTCCTTTATGCAGAGAGAAATGCATAAAGATACAGCAATGACAAAAAAAATGTAATTTCTTTAAGGAAAAATAAACATATAAGAGTAGAAATTTTTGAATATTTATATTATAGACCAAAAATATGAAATCTGGAGTCAATCTACTTTCCACTTGCTGGGGATGGGGGGAAGGTAAAAGATTGTCAGCACCTGAGAGTCATTAGCTGGTAATGAGATAATTTTCTCCAACTGTTTCATTTTAAACTTGAAATAAATGCAAATGATAGATTCTCAGACATGGCCAAATATTTTTCATTTTGTTCCTTAGTTTATAGGAAAAATTATGCTAGTAAATGTTATCCAAAAATATTTGCCACATTTGGTCATTAATTTTATTTATTTTATTTTTGAGTCAGAGTCTCACTCTGTTGCCCAGACTAGAGTGCCGTGGCGTCAACATAGCTCACAGCAACCTCAAACTCCTGGGCTCAAGCGATCCTACTGCCTCAGCCTCCCAAGCAGCTGGGACTACAGGCATGTGCCACCATGCCTGGCTAATTTTTTGTATATATATTTTTAGTTGGCCAATTAGTTTCTTTCTATTTTTAGTAGAGACGGGGTCTCACTCTTGCTCAGGCTGGTTTCGAACTCCTGTCCTTGAGTGATCCGCCCGCCTCGGCCTCCGAGAGTGCTAGGATTACAGGTGTGAGCCACCGCGCCCGGCCTGGTCATTAATTTTAAAACACTGAACTTACCCTGTAAATTTTTTTACATTAAGAATTTGACCTGAAAACTAATTATTAAAATATAACCTCAATAGGTTGAGATAACGTAAGGTTTTGCTGTAATTTTAGCAGAGGCAGAGATGAAGTTTATATCTGCCAAACAGAATGCAAAGAATGTTGATTTTTGTGGAATAGAAATAACCTGAAAATCCAAATGGAATTTTTGAGTGGGCATCCTGCTATTTTCCTTTCAAAAGCCAAGTAAACAAATTGAAATAGTGAGTTTATGTATTAAAAAAAAAGGAAAAATCAGTGATACGGGAATGTTATAGTATCAGTGCAGAGATACATTATTTTCTATGCTTTCCGAAACTATTAAAATTGAGGGAAGCTGTTCAGGATATCAAATAAGAGCATGAGTTTTAGAACAAGAGACCTGGGATAAGTCACTATGCTGTTACATGCTAGTAGTTGACTGTGATCTTGGGCAAATATTTTCATCTCTCTCAGCTGTTAATAATTTTTCATACCTAAAAATACTTACTCCTTACAGCTAATATAAGGATTATATGAAATAACATTTATAGATCAGGTGGCATAGTGCGTAGCACATAGTAAATGATTTTTTTTTTTTTGAAACAGAGTCTCATTCTGTTGCCCGGGCTAGAGTGCCATGGCATCAGCCTAGTTCACGGCAACCTCAAACTCCTGGGCTCAAGTGATTCTCCTGCTTCAGCCTCCCAAGTAGCTCGGACTGTAGGCGTGCACTACAATGCCTCGCTAATTTTTCTATTTTTAGTAGAGATGGCAGGCTGGTCTCGAACTCCTGAGCTCAAGTGATCCGCTCGCGTTGGCCTCCCAGAGTGCTAGGATTACAGGCGTGAGCCACCACGCCCAGCCAGTAAAAGATTAAGAAATAATAGTTTTTGGACAGGCGCGGTGGCGCACACCTGTAATCCTAGCACTCTGGGAGGGCCTCTCTGGAGGATTGCTCAAGGACAGGAGTTCGAAACCAGCCTGAACAAGAGCGAGACCCGTCCCTACTTAAAAATAGAAAGAAATTAATTGGCCGACTAAAAATATATATACAAAAAATTACCCAGGCATGGTGGTGCATGCCTGTAGTCCCAGCTACTTGGGAGGCTGAGGCAAAAGGATCACTTGAGCCCAGGAGTTTGAGGTTGCTGTGAGCTAGGCGGACGCCACGGCACTCTAGCCGCGGCAACAGAGTGAGACTCTGTCTTAAAAAAAAAAAAAAGATGATTCAGTTTTGCTTATATCTGGTTCTAAGTTTGTAACAAACAGACATTTTCTTTCTAGTGATTAAATCACATATATATTCAACTAGAGAAAGTTTATCTCATTCTCTGCCATTATAGCACTTTCTTCTCTGCCAGGATCTCAAGGCATTGAAAATATCCAGAGTGGCATAAAAATTCAAAGCAAAGTATTTAGGCACAGTACCTGGCACTTTAATAAGTGCTAAATACTTGTTGAAATGAGTTTTTCCTTACTTCTCAATTCTATTGCTAATTTTAACGCAAGCCCTTTAATCTCTTAACATGATCATATTAATTATCTTCTAACTGGTCTCATTTCTCCTGTTCTATATCTTTCCCATCTATCTGCCATACTTCTACCTGTGAGTGATTTTAGCAAACTTAAATCTGATTGTGTCATTTTCCTGTTTGAATCTGCTCGTTTTCTGTTGCTTATAGCATCAGTGCTCAAAGTATGGTTCCCAGATCAGCACCCAGGAACTCCTTGTAAATACAAATTCTCAGGTCCCACCCCAAACCCACAATCCATGTTTTGGCAAGTCTTCCAGGTGACTATGACACACACTGAAGTTTAGGAACTACTGGCTTATAGGATAAAATACAGATACCTTAGTACAGCGTATATTCAGCACTCATTCCCTTCCTATTCCTCTTTCTCTCTCCCAAATTCTATATTCTAGCCCTGTTACAGTGCTGGAAGTTCCCTAAACACCACTTCGACCTTTGCTCATGGTACTCCTAGAAGGCACTTTCCCAACACAACAGCCTGATAGTCCTCTGCTCATTTTTCAAAATTCAGCTCAAGGGTGCCTGAAGTGTTGCGGCAGATATAGCTATATGGAGCCTCTGACAAACCCCAACAGGAAAATCAGGGTGCAGAGCCCTAGGATTTGGGAGTAAGGGCATGTCCTCTGCTGCCAACAACCATTTTCCCTTTGAAAAGCAGGTCCTGACTTGATGATGGGTTCTGGTAGAGACCGACCACCTCATCATGGGACATCAAGTGATTATGCAAACTGAGCTACCCAATGTGAATTGAATGCTACTTGGGCAACCAAATCTTAAAGTTGAAACACGTACTCCATTATTAATGGAATAATGCATTCCATTATTAAATAGAAGTGATATGTGCAAGATTAGGCCCAGGTTATGATGAGTTAATAAAGGTGGAAAGGCGCAGGTCTGCACATTTTGCTGGCACAGCCAGAACTAGCAGCTGGTGCATTACATCCCACTTGTGGGTGGCCCTGAAAGACAGAGTGATAGGAAATTTCCCCAGTTCACTTGGGGCAGTTCACTTGTCCACTTCGAATGAACAGAGAAATGGTCTGGTATTTAATTACCTTGGTCACATTTCTTTTACTCCTCTAGCTGATAAGGTAAATTGAGGAAGTGCCTACAAGGACCCTAGGGTAATCAGTGAGTTAAAGGGCTTGAAAGATGAGCCCAAGGGCACCACCAAAACCCTACTGATCATTCTGGTTTGCTGCCTACTGGAAGAAGTAATTCACCAGCCCGAGGGCTTTGGAAAGGAAGGAGGAAGCGGAATGAATATCCAAGGACTACAAGTCAATCTACATTTTTTGCTTGTTTTTTCTTTTTTTGAGACAGGGTCTCACTGTGTTACCCAGGCTGGTCTGGAACATCAGGACTGAAGGGGTCCTTCCGCCTTAGTCACCCCATATATTTGTTTTCATTATCATCTCTTGCCACCAAGGCTTTTGCATTGCCCTGATAATACTCTGCAGTATCAGCATCTGCAGACTAGGCTGTTGCCTCCAATTCTGGCAGCGAAGCTGCAGGTAATGTCTGTTATGAGATAACGCTAGAGAAAGTCAAGAACAGACTTAAAAAGCTTTCCTCCAACGAATCCTCTCTCCAGACTGCCACTCATCCACTCTAACACTCAACCTGGTTCAAAACAGCTTTGAATTTCTACAGGGTTTCTACTGCTTCCATCTAGCCCTGTGGGTTCTATAGGAGCTGATTATGAGAGAGGGAGCCCGCAGCTCCTGCTGTTTTCCTATCTTGGCCAGAAATTGGAAACCATCAAATTCTCATGAATCTAATGCTTGGTATATAGTTTGCTCTTAAATATTTAATTAGTTTACAAACCAATAAATTCTGGTAACTGAGGTCTGAAACCAGGATTCTAAGTCCATTCTTAAATGAAGATACACTATGACTAATAATAGCTAATATTTATTATTGAGCCCAAAATTATTATAGGTGCTTATTTCTTTAAAAGAAGGAAGACATACAATAAATGAAACAACTATGATTTCCATCTGTATTCTGAGTAACAAGAAAAAGCAGCTTACTTCTTTATAATAACCACATACAATTTAAGTGCTCACTGTGTATAATGATTTACCCAATAGGTTAATATCTTCCAAATACATTTAGTCTACTAGTACTCTTATTTTTTTAAAAAACAAAAAAGCTTTTAATTTTTCTGAAAATATATTTTCATGACTTTGAAAAATATATGTATACATACCACTTAATGCAAATTAATTTTCCAATAATTTGTAATTTTCTCATAACAACAGTTATTAGACAATTTCCTCAGCTGTTGCCTTAGAGATGTATGTATGTGGCCCATTTATTTATATCCCAGAAGCACATTTTTGACTGAAATAGCAGTAATAAAGAGGACACTTACCTAAAAGTCTATGAATTCCAGCAGGCTACACATGAATACTATGTATACTCTCTTAAAACATTAACATTACACTGAATGCTTACAAATGAAAATCATTTAATATAACAACTTGGGAAACATACTTTCCCCTACATTATATTTGTGGTCACTAATGATGACCATAAAATTAAGAAAGAATATGAAAATAGAATTTAGTCACATACTTTTAATGATATTTTGTTTTCTCCTACATAATGCTGACAGGAATGATTGTGATGCTGGCAAACAAAATGGAAATTTTTTAAAGTAAATTTTAAGTTTATTTTTAAAAATTAAAGTAAATTTTAAAAAATTTCAAAACGTGCATCATTTAGAAGTTTTTTTCTCTTTAATCAGGGTAAAGCCACCAATCAGAATTAAGCTCACTCAAATCCTTTCTGAACTAAAATATAAATGAATCTAATGAGAAACTTAAGACATTTCTATGTTTCTGATTAAAACACCCATCTCTTTATATTAAACCTTCATAAAGTCTTTGGTTTATAAATTTAATTTTTTAAAAATGTTATTAGCATGTGTTTGCTAAAATAATATATAAACAGAATTTGGTGTGCTTTTTTTTTGCAGCTATCAACAGAATTTGAAGGAAAACTGAATGTTATTGTCACAGTTAATGTGGGCCTTTAATAAGGCAAATTTAATACAAATTTATTTTCTTATCTATAATTGTCTTTAGTTGGAGAGGGCAATAAACTTCATCTATAAATTAATTAAAATAATAGTCTTTTATTAGAATTTGTCTTATGCCCAAAAAAATAGCTATAAATACTACTGTTCCAACAACCAAATAAGAAGTAAAAGCCTTCCAGGTAATAGTTTAAAAATGAATTTAAACAAATTGGCAATTAAGGTTTAAATTTTAGCAATTGCTACATTTATATCTATAAAGAAGTTCTAGGAGTGTTTTTCAAACTGTAGAGCTATTTCATAAATGTAGATCATGAAATAAATGTGGCAGAATACAATCAGAAAAAAATTGATAAACTAGAGTAAAATTTAAAATATCAGAGTTGGCCAGGTATGATGGCTCACTCCTGTAATCCTAGCACATTGGGAAGTCAAGTTGAGAGGATAGCTTGAGGTTCAAGCTATCAGGAGTTCAGGAGTTCAAGACCAGCCTGAGTAACAGTGAGACCACATCTCTACAAAAAATAAAAAAAGTAGCTGGGTGTGGTGGTGCACATCTGTAGTCCCAGCTACCAGGGAGGCTGAGGCAGGAGGATTGCTTGAGCCCAGGAGTTTGAAGTTGCAGTGAACTGTGATCACATCACTGCCCTCATGTGTCCAAGCAACAAAGCAAGACTATCTCCGAAAAAAAAGGAGTGAGCAAAAATATTACTCATTAAAGCATTGATTCTCTTTCTCCAAAGACATGAATATGAATCACTAAAACAACTATAGAAGACATACCTATCATCCCTTCGAAAAGCAAATTTTTTACATTAGGATTTACATTCTATGGTTAATTTATTTTAAAAACAACCATTTAAAGTATCTGGAAATGGTCTTAAGGATATACAGCAAATGAAAGATTTATTCAGGAAAATCTAAAATTTGGTAATAACAGTGGTAGTCTATAGTATCTGAACCAAGATCCACTCCATCTCTCCTTCTCCCAACTCAGTGAGGTGGGAACTCCAGACTGCCACAGCCAAGAATACCCCGTTACTCCCCCAGTCATGAGAATTATAACCCCATCAGAGGGTTATCTTCCTGGGAAGGCAGAACATCAGCATTTCTCATCCTGCACCAGCTATTTGTTGCTGGGGTTAAGTTCCAGGTGAGCATAGGGGAAATTCGAGAGGTCTCTTCTTCTATCCTTACATGTGTGATGGAGGGTCTACCTTGGGCTCGCCACTGCTGAGAATACTAGAGCCTTCAGTGCCCTTATCCTGGCTCATGGTGTGGGTGTTCCATGCTGGGAGAGACAAACTGAAAATACTTGGGGCTGCTGCCAATCTCTGCTCCCAGCACTCAGCTCCTAAGGCAGAGGTATCACTCAGAAAGTTAGCGTTATTTTCCCCCCTCTCCTGTCCTTGTACTTAAGGCAGGAAACAAGAACCCCAAGTGCCATCCCCTCCCTAATTAGACAATTAGGGTTGGATGTTGTGTATTGTAGGGTTTGTTTATTTTGTTCTGAAATTAAAGGGAAGGAAGGAAGGGACTTCACACATTTGTTGAAAAACATTAACCTATACATCTAGAAAATGCAAAAGCTCCACATAAGTGCAAAGAAAGCCACAGAGAGACACATCATAGTAAAAAATGCTGAAAGGAAAAGAGAAGGAAAAAATTTTGAAAGCAGCAAAAGATAAATGACTCAACACTTAAAAGGAACCTGAATAAAGTCAGCTAACTTCTAACCAAAAATAACAGAGGCCAGAGGCAATGGGACAACAGAATCAAAGTGCTTAATAAAAACTGTCAACCAAGAATCCTATATCCAACTATAGGAAGAAAAATGAAGGCAAAATAAAGACATTCTAGATAAGTAAAAACAGAGGATAAGAAAACTCACCTTACAAAAAACATTAACAAAATTTCTTTAGGCTGAAAGCAAATGATCCCAGGTAGTAATTCAAATCCATGTGAATAAACAAAGAGCACTGAGAAAGCCAATTATGTAATTATAAAATGCAATATATATGCATATTTCTTGTTCTTCTCTCAACTGATTTTAAAAAGTAAATGTATAAAACAATCTATATATAATGTATTGTTAGGACCATAATATTTAGAAATGTAGTGTATTTACCAATAACAGCACAAAGGTGATGGGTGGGAGCAATGCCATATTGGAGAAATTACTCCAGAAGGTAACTCAAATCCACAAGAACAAATGGAGAGAACCAGAGCTATCAACAAGAAGGCTAATATTACAACAGCTATAAGTATATATTTGCTCTCCTATTTTCTCTCAGCTCCTTTAAGAGATACAAAATTATATAAAGTAGTAGTTATAACCATGTACTGTTGGGTTTATGACAATTATAGATATAATATGTATAACAATAATACCACAAAAAGGAGGAAAGGAAAAATAGTGCTATATAGGAGTAATGTCTATATCTCACAGGAACCAGGTTAATATTAATCAGAAACTAAGCTGGCTAAGTTGTACATTGTAAGCCCTAGAGCAACTATTAAGGAAATAATTCAAAAACATGGAGTGGAAAAAATCATTAAAGAAATTAAAATGCTATGTTAGAAAATATTCACTTCATGCAAAAGAAAGCAGTAAAGGAGGAACAGAGGAACCAAAAAAATGAGCATATATAAAACAAAAAAATGGCAGATGTAAGTCCAAGTATATCAATAATAACACTAAATGTGAATGGATTAAGCCAATCAAAGGCAGAAAATGTCAGACTAGATTTTTAAAAAACTTCCAACTCTATGCTGTCTGTAGGAAACACAATTTAGATTCAAAGGTATAAATGGATTGAAAGTAAAAGGATGAAAAAAGATACATTATGCAAACAGCAACCATGAGAAAACTGAAGTGACTATACTACAAAATAGACTTTAAAACAAAAAATCTCACTAGAGGTAAAGATGGGCATTTTATAATGTTAAAAGGTCAATGATATTTTATAATAAACAGATTAATCCATCAGGAAGTTATAACTTATAAATGTATATGTACTAGGAAACGGAACACCATAAAAAGAAAAAAAAAGAAACAGAACACCAAAATACATGAAACAAAAAATGACAGAAATGAAAGGAGAAAAAGACAGTTTAACAATAATAGTTGGAGACTTCAATAGTCCACTTTCAATAATGAGTAGAGTAAGTAGGTAGAAGATCAACAATGAAATGGAAGACTTGAACAATACTATAAACCAACTAGACCTAACTGACATCTATAGAATATTCCACCCAATAATAGTAGGACGTATATCATTCTCAAGTTCACATGGAACATTCTCCAAGATAGACCATATGCCAATCATAAAACAACCTCAACAAACTTAAAAGGATAAAAATAATAAACTCTACGAGGATAGGGATTCAGGTTGGTTAAATTCACCATTACATCTAACACAGATCTTGGCACAGAAGAGACATGAATTTTTATTTTATTTCAATCAAAACTAATACAAAACAATAAATTTCCTGTCTTTCCTCAATTTACACAAAGCAGGAGAAAAGAGATATATCATAATCATAAAACTAGCATAATTTAGATACAAGGAAAAAATAACTTCAAATTCCTGGTTCTTCCCCTAAATGACGTCTAGGCAGAAACAACTACTAACTGGTAGAGAACGCATTTCTCATAGGAAGAGGGCTTACAGTGCATTTCCCCTGACATGCTTTCTTATGTATTATGTCCTCAATCCTCAAGCTTATAAAAACCTTTGTAAAGATAATTCTTATCTCTGACCCCTGCATGTGGCCTAGTGCACTATACAAAAATTTTCCTGACAATACCAACAGCTAAGATGGCCTTCATGTAAACAAGGCATCACAATGAAGTTGTCACCATCCATTCATTGAAATAAATTCTTGGCTTTTGTCAATCTCCTAAAGTAATTATCTTAGTTTAGTGGATATGGAGAGATTGGTTCAATTTTTTGAGATAGAACAAATGAAGATAACTATTAATATCATCTTCATAACCATGTAGCCATGGATGGTAGAAATAGCAGGTCAAAAATCACTATCTGGGCTTGAATCTCAGTTTCATCTTTTCTAGCTGTGTGACCTGGGATTAAAGTCTTTAGACTATCTGAATCTCTGTTTCCTCATCTGCAACATAAAGTAATAATAACTACCTCACAAAATTATAAAT
>CAUYPO010034341.1:0-16667 GCA_963574435.1 Cheirogaleus major
GGGAAAGATTGGTCTATATAAAGAACATAGCATGAGCAAAGACAGAGAGGCAGCGGCCGGGCGTGGTGGCTCACGCCTGTAATCCTAGCACTCTGGGAGGCCGAGGTGGGAGGATCGTTCAAGGTCAGGAGTTCAAAACCAGCCTGAGCAAGAGTGAGACCCCGTTTCTACTATAAATAGAAAGAAATTAATTGGCCAACTAAAAATATATAGAAAAAATTAGCCGGGCATGGTGGCACATGCCTGTAGTCCCAGCTGCTCGGGAGGCTGAGGCAGGAGGATTGCTTGAGCCCAGGAGTTTGAGGTTGCTGTGAGCTAGGCTGACGCCACGGCACTCTAACTCCGGCAACAGAGTGTGACTCTGTATCAAAAAAAAAAAAAAAAAAAGACAGAGAGGCAGCAAAGGGAAAAAATCTGTAGAAAAATGAGAGAAGTCCAATTTGGCAGGAAGGTTTCTGGTAGCTGTTAAGTGAAGTAATTAAATGCATGATGCTTGATAGTCAGACCTAGTTTCAAATTTTATCTTTTTCTTTTCTTTTCTTTTTTTTTTTTTTTTGAGACAAGATCTTGCTCTGTTGCCTGAGCTAGACTGCAGTAGCATCATCATAGCTCACCGCAACCTCAAACTCCTGAGCTCAAGGAATCTTCCTGCCTCAACCTCTCGAGTAGCAGGGACTACAGACATCCATCACAATGCACAGCTAACTTTTCTATTTTTTGTAGAGATAGAGTCTCATTATGTTGCCCAGGCTGGTCTCAGACTTGTGGCCTCAAGGGATCTTCCTGCCTCAACCTCTCAAAGTGCTAGGATTATAGGTGTGAGCCACTGTGCCTGGCCTAGTTTCAAATTCTTACTTATTGGGTATAGTGGGTTGAATTGTGTTCCCCCCAAATTCATGTCCACTTGAACCTCAAAATGTGACTTTATTGGAAAATAGAGTCTTTGCAGATGTCCTAGTTAAGGATCTCGAAATGAAATCATCCTGGATTTAGGATGAACCTTAAATCCAATGTATGGTGCCTTTATACGAGAAAGGAGAGAGATTTGGACACAGAAGGGTCACACAGGGAAAAAAAGAGATTGGGGTGCTGCCGTTAATACAAGCCGAGGAATGCCAAGAAGTGTCTGTGACCACCAGAGCTGGAAGAGACAGGGAAGGATTCCCCTGAAAGCCTTCAGACGTTGCATAGCCCCGCCAGTGCTGTGATTTTGGATTTCTAGGTCCAGAGCTGCAAGAGAATAAATTTCTGTTATTTTAAGCCACCAAGTTTCTGAAGCTCTAGGAAACTAAACACATTGGGTCACTTAGGGCAAGTTAGTGTCATTAAGCCTCAATTTCTCCATCTGAAAAACAGAAATAATAATGCCCATCTTACAGGGATATCACGGGGATTAAAGGTAAAGCACTTGCCTTATGAACTTATTGTCTGTCCAAGAGGCGGAGGGCGAGTGACCTGGAAAGAAAGACAAGCTGGAGAGCAACTGTGGAACAGTGGTTCCAGGCTGGGATGTTTGGACTTGGTTCAGAAGACAACGAGTGTGCTTGAATATTTTCAAACAGGGTGGGACAGATTAAAGTGGTGCTGCTTCAGGACATCGCCCAGGAGAGCTGAGGCTGGCAGGAACCGGAAGGCACGACCCCACCTGGGGAGAGCAATGAGGTGGTCACCACGACACCGGGCCTGAGTACTGAGTAAGGCGTTTCAGGCAGAAGGAAGGAAGTCCTTCGTCCGGGCAAGCCTCACTTTAGAAAGTGCATTTGATGGGTTTATTGGACTTAGAGAGCACACATTTCTGGCAGCATGAAAGGTTTTGTACAAGAAGTACTCACAAAGCAACGAGGCCCGATGCCTACAACAGCCAGGCGGCAGTGACAAGTGACAGCAAGCACGGGAGAAAGGGAGCCGTGCGGGCCAGACACAGTGCTGGCCAGGGCCCTGGGAAGATTACACCTGAGTAAGGGCATGCCTGGGAAACAGCCGCAAAACAAGAGCCCCTACCCAAGCCATCAGCAATTCGTCCAGTCTGCCCCATAGGGAAATGAGACAGTAAATATCACACACCTGATTTTCTTGTCATTTGGCTAGGGGAAAATTTAGGAAGACCAAGGACTTGAGGTTTTTAGCAAAGCAATATACAGGTGATTCTGCATGTGTGTGTGTGTGTGTGTGTTGGGGACCGGGGTTGGGGAGAGGGCCCACAGGTAGAGTACTGCAACTGGAATAACTTCAAATATCAACTAGACTCTCCTCTTGCTCCACTTTTCAGTACGTATGTTCTGAAAATAGGGATGATGTTGGTGGTCTTATTTATTTCAGCACCATGCAAGGAAACTGGGCATTCAAGGGGGATCATGCCCTTTCTGAAACTCAAGACAAGTAATTTTTATTCACGTTTGCTGGGGTCATGGTCAAGTCAAAACAAATGTCCCTGCATTTTCTGTTGTGCTGAAGGTTTTACCCACCTGGTCCAAAGCAGAGAAGCTACCGCCTTACCGTTAGGCTTTTAGAAAATTCAAGATGCGGGAGGACTGAGAAGTACTCTTGCCGGTATCACAGAGCCCCCCAGGCACTTGTGACTTGGAGATACACAGCTGCCTTGTGGGTGATTGGAGAGAGTTTTGGAGGGCTTTTTTGGGAAAGGTATTTGCAATTTTATAGACACATGTGCATATACACACTTACCTATATATACATACGTGTGTGCATACTCAAATACGTGCACACACATGTGACACACAGGCTTAAACCAGTCTCGTTGAAAGGTAGGGAATAACTGCAGTACAGATGTCAGACATGTTAAAATAAATATCTAGTGGGGGGTCTCCAGCCCTCACACGGATGTTGGAGGAAGGGTACCTTCTGGGGAGTGGCCACAGGCACAAAGGAAGGGCAAGTGTGTGAACGTCAGAAAATGGGCAGGGAACATATGAGTTATGAGGAGCGCAACTTAAGCAGTCAGCTTTTACTTGACTAAAAAACACAGATATTTTTGAAAGCAGTAATTTCTCTTTTTGTAAACATCAGGCCAGACAAGGCAGTGAGATTGGAGTGGAAATCCTATTAAAAAGTCCAAAGGAAATTGCTCTGTGATTCATCTATTTGATTATAAGACGGAGCTGGTGGCCTGCCATAATGTGTCTTAGTACTTGGGAGCAGCGGTGTGAGGAGCTTGGATTACGTGCGGAATGATGGGGCAAAAGCAGTTCTGACCTGGGGTGGGAAAAAAATCAGTGGAACCAGGGCCTTCAGACGTCTTTTGGGCCAGAACTGCCACACCGTGAATATGCAGCCCCAGGAGGCAGGCAGCTTAAACTGCGACACCCCCCCCACCCCCGTCTGCCCCCATGTACACCTTCACTCAGCACTGTGTGCAGGGCACTTTTTGTTACATGTCAATGGTCTGAATCACAGCCAAGATGACGATGGTGATGATGTAACTGACATTTATTTAGCTTTGTCACATAGCAGCACATGTGGACCTATTGACCCGAGGAAATGACTCAAGTTTAGAGCTTGAGAGGACCTTAGATACCAAACCCTCCTAATCCTTCTTTTACACAGAGAGAAACTGAGGCCTCCAAGAGTGATGTGCTCCAGGTGATGCCCAGGGCTCCAGGTCCCAGCTCAATGTCCTTCCCACAAGAGTGCCCAGTGCTGTCATTTGGGTGGACACCACGGTCAGGCAGCTGCCTCCCTTCCCGACTCTTCCGAGAGGAGCTCTTTTATCCCCTGCTTGGTCCTCCTGCCTTGTCCTTATGCCATACTCCAGACGGGGCCCTTCTTATGTACCTGTCACGGCTCACTTGCCCCAGGCTTCGCGCTGCTGCCAGGTGAAGGAATTGTGCACGAGATGTTGATAAGTGCTCTCATCTTACATCCAGGGGACACTGAGCTTGGAGAGACAAGCCTTAGATACTAGTCCTGGCTTTGCTAATTATCGGTGAGCTTTAAAATCCTCATATATAAAATAAGAATAATGATGGCAACCTCAGGGGGTTTTCAAGATGACAGACTGAGATAAGTAAAAATGATTTGTAATCTCTAAAGGGGATTCAAATCTCCACAGGGTTATTAAAGTGCTCTGCACATACGAGATGGTGTAAGCGCTCGTTTGCACTTCACTCGCTGGGTCAGTGCTGGCGGGAGAATTGCAGGTGCCGGGACGAGATCCTTGGGGGTGGCTGAGTCTCTCCATGCGCAGCCCCGGCCCACACCCTGCTTCCGGCATGTAGACACTCACCGACTTCACTCACATATGGGACTGGCCTTAATTGTTGCTCCTAGGAATTGCATAAAGCCAGTTAAAAAAGATTAGCAGTTAGGAAAATGCCAACACTATTTCCTCCGGCCACAAAAAAGGGGAGCTCAATCTGATTTCCTTTACTGCGTCTTTGAGAGTCTCTGAACAGACTGGGCAGTGAGAATTGCTATGTTATGCGAAGATGAAGACATTTGGCTCATAAAGAACTCAGGTTGATGAGGACCTGGTCCCTGCCCCTGCTCTTAAGGTTCAGTCAGCACAGAGATGGGCTCCAGGGCTTCGCAGGTGGCCCAGATATACTTGTGAGTGTGGGAACAAAGACGGAAGTGGACATAAAGAATCCACCTGTCTTGCACTCCTTCCTTGAGAAGGAAGACGCAGACTGTGCAGCCGTGTGACAGGCTGGCTCTAAAGACCCAACGCAGTGGCTGTAAGGAGGGTGGGCCCAGGAATCCAGTTGCCAGGGTTTGAATCCTGGCTCCCCCAGTTCCCAGCTGGGAAACTTGGGCAAGTACCGTAATCTTTCTAAAGCTTGGTTTTCTCATCTGAATGAAAAATGGAGTAAATGAATCAAGAAAGTTATCTATTTCTTCAGTTTTTCCAGGGGATAAATGGGAAAATGCATACTTAGTGCTCAGTGCATGATAAAAACTCAAAACCTTTTAGCTATAGTTTATTATTTTCTTTATTCAGACGAAAACCAGGAGCCTTCAGGAGTTAGTCCTAGGAGGAATTCTGGAAGTAGGAAGGAGCTGTCTAACCTGAGACTCTTCTACTCTATTACCCTCCATTTTCACTTCCCCCTTGGGCAGTCTTGGCTCTATGCTGGTGGGTAATCGGGTGTAACGCTCTGGTCAAGGGCTGAAGCAAGCTCCCTGGACAAAGGAGTTTCCCTTAGCAGCCGAGAACAGCCTTTATTAAGTTCAAAACTTTTTATAAAATTTCAAAAGTGCTTTATTAAATTCTGAGGTTGCTAAGCAACCCGCATTCTGTATATAAACAATATAGTCCTATAACGTCAGAGGTAATTAGTCCCCAGCCTCTTGGGGTGTATGTCGGAGGCCATGTTACCTCAGGCCTCTTGCCCAGATTTCTTGTTTCCGAGCTTCCACGCCTGCGTCCAGTAGGGCGTTGCCCTCAAGAATCCCCGCTCAGGGGCTACCTCAGATATCTGAGAAGCAGATGTCTTCTCTTCTCTCTGCAGTTCCGGCGCTTTCCTTCTTCATCCTAATTTACTGAGACACAGGCGTCTTCCTTCCCTAGATGGCTGGCCCAGTACGTGTCTCCTCCCCTTGAGGGGAGAGCCTCGCCCTGCTCCACTGTGGGATTTTGTCCTTGAAGATCCAGTCACAATGTCACACGCCAATGTTTCCCCACATGTGTTCTCTGAGACCCTTGCTCTCTGTGGTATTAATGATAATTTTGGGGAAAAGAGGGGTTTCCATGGTCAAATACGTTCAAGGAAAATTAGGTTAAAGAAAGTGAAGTAGGTTTCTTATTTTTATTGTGGTAAAATTTACCAATTTAGTCTTTTTTAAGTGTACAGTTCTGTGGCACTAAGCATAATCACGTTGTTGTGTCACCATCAGCACCTTCCATATCTGGAAATTTCTTATTAACCCAAACTGAAACTCTACACACATTAAACAATAATCCTCTGTTTTCCCCTCTCCCCAGCCCCTGGCAACCACTAATCTTCTTTTTGTCTGTATGAATTTGACTACCCCAGGTGCCCCACATAAGTGGAATCATATAATATTTGTCCTTTTGTGACTGGCTTCTTTCACTTGGCATAATGTCCTCAAGGTTCATCCACGTTGGAGCATGTGTTAGAATATCCTTTCTTTTTACAGCTAAATATGATTCCATTGTATGTATATATCACATTTTGTTAATCTACACATTGGTGATGGATATTTGTGTTGCTTCCACCTTTTGGCTATTGTGAATAATGTTGCCGTGAACATGGGCGTACAAATATTTGTTTGAATCCCTGCTTTCAATTCTTTTGGGCCCAGAAGTAGAACTGTTGGATCATATGGTAATTTCTATTTTTAATTTTTTGAGGAACTGCCATACTGTTTTTCACAGTGGCTGTACCATTTTACATTCCCACCAGCAATGTATAAGGATTCCAATTTCTCCACAGCTTTACCAGTATTTCCTATTTTTCATGTTTGGTTTTTTTATATTAATGTGTAATAGCTATTCCCACTGAGTGTGCTGGTATCTCATTGTAGTTTTGATTTGTATTTCCCTAGTGATTAGTGATGTTGAACATCTTTTCATGTGTATATTGGCCATTTGTATATTTTCTTTGGAGAAATGTCTATTCAAGTCCTTTGCCCATTTTTCAATCAGGTTATTTGGTTTTTTGTTGTTGGGTTGTAGGAGTTCATTATATATTCTGGATGTTAATCCCTTACTAGACATATGGTTTGCAAATATTTTTTCCCATTCTGTGGGTTTCCTTTTCACTGTGTTGATAGTGTCCTTTGATGCACAAAAGTTTTTAATTTCAATGAAGTTCAGTTTATTTATTTTTTCTTGTGTTGCCTATGCTTTTGGTGTCATATTCAAAAAACCATTGCCAAACCCAATGTTATGAAGGTTTTACCTTGTATTTTCTTCTAAGAATTTTATAGTATTAACTCTTATGTTTAAGACTTTGATCCCTTTTGAGTTAATTCTTGTATATGGAACAAGGAAGGGTCCAATTTAATTTTGTTGGATGTGGGAAATAGATTTCTTGCATCATATAGAGTTCATTGGTTGCAAGCAACATAAACTGAGATAGACTACCTTAAGGAAAAAAGGTAAATTATCATAATAATTTTTCTAGTTCATAGGAATTAAGGGAAAAGCTGAATGGTCAAATCTCTGGATGTACAGGATCTGGGGAAGATTTAGGAATCTTAGTAAGAAGAACTCATGGCCTGTTTCTAAGGGTGCTGTGATCTGGGAGACTGAGCTCCAATAATCTGTGTGTGTGTGATTCTGCACTGGATAGCACATTTGGCTCAGGGCCTGTAGGAATGTGTGTGTGTGTGTGTGTGTGTGTGTGTGTGTGAAGGATGAGGCAGGACAGTCATGGGATGGTATCAATAAGCAGGACCACATGAAATGCAGGGTCAGGGTAGGTGGGAGGGAGGGAGTATTTTCTCAAAGGAAACCCTGAACACTGTCACCAAAGGAAGGAGAAAGGGGAACTAGGCAGGCTAAACAATGGACACCACTACTTTTCTTCACTGAAAACTTTTGCAGAGCTGTGGATATTTCTTTGTGCATCTGAGGTAGGGAGGAAAGAGTTTGCAACATTTCTTATACCTGTTTGTCTGTAAAACCCCCCGGTACATCCTACAGGATTAATGTTCCACAGCACATGTTTGGGAAGTGCTCTCATGTGCTGTGCGTCTGTACAGACTCCCTGGGAGGTTCCGATGGAGCAGGTCCTCTAACGCACACTGATGAGCACTGGCCTAAACCTGGGACCAAGGCCTGGTAAGGAACCTGGAGACAGGAGACCTCTGCCTTTCGAAATGCAATAGCTGGTCCTCCAGCTTCCAAAAGTGAGCAGCGTACTTCTTCCAAAGGAGCAACAGCATACAACCAACAAGGATCGGCCTTCTCATCCCTATCCATTCAATTCGTCATGACCACCTCCTTAGAGCTGTGTTCTGGAAGTCCCTGTAGTCACAGAGGAGACTGTGGCAGGTATTGGCCTGACCTTGGCTAGGTGCCTGGTTTGCTAGCTCTTAAGTGTGTGACAGCCATAGGTGATTGGGGACAGAGGATGTGGGGGCTGGGCAGAGGCCTGTGTTCCCAGTGTGCAGTTGTGAATCCATCAGTGATTTGGGGATCTTTTGTGGCTTTCAGAATTGGTGCCTTTTATTTTCTGTTGCCAGCACCACACTTGCAGCTTCGCCCATTGCAGGCCTCCATCTTCCCACCACTTCATAAATCCCGGCGTGCAAGGGCTGTAGGCCCCTCCCAAGCTCCAGGTAAGGCAGGAGTGACTGTTTTCAACTGCAGTAGTGCCAGTTGGCAGGGTGATTTGGGTCCTCCAAAGACGGGCTTTGGGAAGGCATGACTGGGGCTTTGCTGAGAGCTTCTCACGTTTTGAAGGATCCTCGGACCTCTAAGACTAGCCTTGCTTCCCGGAGGGCCAGGTTCGGGGGTTAATGACCCTCACACTGAGTGCAAAAGGCAGGAGCAGTGACGATGGGCAGTGAAATGTTCCTGGTACTAAGGGTGGTATTTTCTAGAATGTGAACCAGGAGGCAGGAAGCTGGGGATCTGGGGCTCAGCCTCGGCTCTTCCACAAATGTTTGGTCACCTCTATGATTCAGGATTTTTTCCTTTATAAAGTGAAGAGAGTTAAGCTGAATCAATTAATTCAAAACCAAACACTGACCAAGCTTTGATGATGCACAGGACTCTGTGCTAAAGGGACGTGACATTGAATAAGGCATGCCACGTGCCCTTGTGAAGATGTTTCCAAGGTCCCTCGCTGCTCTCTCATTTTGTGAGTCTATGACACAGTGCCTAACGTGTGGCAGCCCTAGGACTGGGCTTTCACATGCGTTGTCACAGCTGCACTGGGAGACATGGTGCTCTTCCCACTGGTTGGAGGTCAAGTGACTTGTCTAAGGACACATGGCTATCTGGATTTGAATCCACATCTTCTGCTTCTCAGACCTGTGCTTGCTGCTCTGAGCTGGCTACGACTCTTCCTTGCCTCCCAGATTTTCCCACTTGATGAAATAGTAGCAACGTTTGCCAAGCACTTACTTTGAGTCCAGCTGCAGGCATTATCTCACGGAACTCTCACAGCAACCTCATTAGGCGCTAGTATCACTGTCCTTTCACAGAGGAGGAAACAGGCTCAGAGAGGTTGAGTCCTTTGCTCAGAGCCCCACGGCTTGGCAGCAGCATTTGACCCCAGGTCTGTCTGGGGCAGCTATGCTGCACTGCCTTCCAGAAGCATCGAGAAAGAGGACTCTGGGAGGGCGGTGGACTCTGTTCTCTCCCAGAGACTGCAGGGTTGCCCCTTTGGTGGGGTCCTTCCTGGGCCCTCCCTGGAGGACGGGGAGCAGGCCACAGGCATCCAGGGGGCTGGCTGTGAAGAGACCTTGGTCAGGTCTGTTCCCAGGGTGAAGGCCCTGAGGTCAGAGACTCCGTGGGGAAATATCATAGACTTTCAAAGCCCCAGAGACATTCCAGCTCCCACAGACCCAGAGGCCCCTAAAAAGAGCCAGCCAAAAGGCAGGAGCACCCTGTCACTGTCCAGAAGGGATGATGGCAACTGGCGGAGAAAGCACTTCTAAGGGTCGAGACCCTCCCCTCCCTCTGAGCCTGCCAGCCTTGGCGACCCCCACACCTCGGGCCCCCAAAGGCCTTCCTTTCCCCAAAGCCTGCCTGTGGGCCTTCCCCCAGCACCTAGAGGTGCTGAGAACAAGTCACATTAGGGCTTCTGTGCAGCCTCAGGCCCTCGAGGGGAGGCTGACACACAGTGGAGCTCCCCTCACTCTCCACCAACAGGAAGCCCCGTCTTAGTTCCCAGAGACGGTGCAGAGCTAAATTGCCAACAGGATAGGCAGAGCTCACACCTATTGTTTGGTTTAGGGGTCCTCAAACTTTTTAAACAGGGGCCAGTTCACCGTCCCTCAGACCATTGGAGAGTGCGCACTGTGGGCCCAGGATGAGTTGGCTGCTAAGCAGGACAGGTGGTGGCGGCAAAAACACCCGGTGGGCCGGATAAATGTCCTTGGTGGGCCACATGTGGCCTGCGGGCCGTAGTTTGAGGACGCCTGGTTTAGACATTTTACCTCATCACAGTAACCCCATGAGGCAGGTAGTATTGTCTCCATTCTACAAATGAGGAGCCTGGGGCTTGGGTAGGTTAAATAATTTAGCCAAAAACACACAGCTGGAGGGTGACAGGGGCAGGACTCAAACCCAAGTCCTTCTGGGTCCAAAGTCAGGGCTCCCCCATCACGTTCCTGCCCCTCACTCTCTGGTTTTCCAGACGTGCAGGGTTCAAAGTCCACTGGATGTGAGGACACCTCATAGGAGGTAAGTGGCTGGTCGGTGGGGGCCTCCCTGCCTGCTGAAAGCTGGCCCTGCCGGCTCTCGTTTTTAATTATCTTGCAAGCGCCCATGATAAGCTGAGACTCACTGGTTAGCAGCAGGAAGTGTGTGGGTCATGCAGACACTCTGAACCGTAGAAGGGACCTTCTACGGTAGCCAGCAGCTCGGGCACGGTCAGGGCTGGAGTAAACAGCAGCCCAGAGCTGGATCTGCAAGCTGCAGGGGGCTGATCCAACTCCTGCAGGCCCCAGGAGAAGCGGCTCTGACGGCTAAGTCACCCCCGGGTGACAGAAACTGATGGATGAAGGTCACGGCCTCCACAGAGAGGGGTGTGAGGCATGCATCGGTGAGTCACGGTGGAGCGACTCACAGTCATGCCCTGAAAGCCAGGGACCCGGACCAAGCTGTCTCCACAGCCGCCCTCCCATAAAGGAGATGATTAATTATCATAAAAGCTCCTCACAGATTCTGGGAGGTTCCAAACTGGGTTTGCACTCAGCATGAGAGAGGACGCTTCACATTCAATTAATTTTTATCTGACCTGCCTGCTGTCCTGGGGGAGGGGCCGTGCCCGGCTGCCAGATGAAATGGGCTGCCAGGGCCGGAGGGAGCCGCAGCTCGGGCCTTCCCGGCTCGGAGGCGCTGGGGCGTGCTTGCGAGCTGTGCGAAGTGTAGACGCCAAACACCGAGCAGATGGAGAATAATGAGCTTAATTGTCCTCTTTCCCGCCCCCTGAAGACCTGGGGAGGTAAAATCAAGCCTGTGTATTCTCTTGGAATTTGAAAGAGGAATCAGGTGACAGTTTTGTTTTTTGGTTTTTTTCCCCTAAGGAAACATAATTTTTGAAGGGGGAAATTTCCAGCGTGCACAGATGATGTTGACCCTGCATTGGCAGAGAGGTGGGCTGGGACAGGAGCCTTGGGGCGGGCTCTTCTCCGTCCTGATGTTTGCTGTGCCCCCGGGCATGGCTTGGTTTTCTGTCCTGTACACAGAGGGTTGGCAAACACGCCGTGGCGTGAGGCCTGCTCTGAGCCCCCGAGCACGGGTTCTGGGGAGCAGGAATTTGATCCCTGGAGGGAGCAGGGAGGCGTGACTCCAGCTGGTTCTCAGCTCCTGATCCGAGTGCCCCACCAGGTGGGGGAAGGACAGCATGGCCACAAGAACACCGAAGCACTGGTCTTGTTGAAAGCAGTGCAGACGGGATCAAGGAAGCCAACAGGATTATTCATTGGAGTGAAAAGTCCCAGGCGGCGGGTTGGGATGGGAGTATTTGGGTCCGGGAAATTGCGATCACCTTATTCAGGCTTCAAATAAGGGCAGGGTGCAGTGGAGGCCTGGGAGCTTGGAGTTTCAGGAATAAATGTTCAGAACTCTGTCCGCCGAATTAGATACATTCCAAGAGCTTGAGTCAACATACCTGGACCCCCACTTCCCCACTGAGTCATCTTGGGAAGGTTATTTAACCTCCCTAATCCTCGGGTTATAAAATGAGGGTAATAAATATCCCCCTGCTAGGGTTGACACAAGGATGACATGGAGTGACACCAACACGCTCAGGCTGCTAGAGTATGTTTCTGAGCCCTCCAGCCTGACAGAGTCGCTCTTCCCTTTGACATCGCCGCAGACCTACCCGGGCCCACTCCACATGCTCTGACCTGTCCAATCTCCCCTCCCTCACAGCTCTCAGAATCCTTTGGGACGCTTCTTTTTTCTTTTGTTCTTCTTCTGATGACCTCTCGCTCTCATTTCCTGCCTCTGCAGAATTTTCAAGCCCCCCTGAGTTACAGCATAGACCAGACAACAACTTAAAACTGAGTATCAGACATTACCCTTCTAAAGTCTCACAGCCATCTCACTAGCCATTTGTTTCAATTAGTTAATTCTACATAATCATCCCAAACTTAATGATGACGATTCTGTGTATTAGCAATTTAGGATCAGCTGGGTGGCTCTTCTGGTTTCAGCTGGATTTTCATGTGGGTCTTCAGTGAACTGTGGGTCAATTTGCTGGTCTTGTTGGGACTTTCTCCTAAGTCTGGAATCTTGGCTAAGACACTTGGGCTCCGGTCCATGTGGTCCGTCAACTTGCAGATCAGCCTAGGCTTGCTGGCATGGCCAGTGAGTGGGGAGGTGCAAGGTCCCTGAGACCTGGGCTTGAACTGGGAGCCACTGCATTCTGTTGGCCAAAGCAAGCCACGGGGTCAGCTCACGCTCAAGGGGAGGGGAACAGATTCCACCTTTGAATAGGAAGAGTTGCAAAGTCATATTGCAAACGGCGTGGAGGCAGGAGGAGTGGAGTATTGTATCCAAGGTTTGCAACTTACCACACCCACTTTCCCCTTAGGGTCTCACCCAGTGTCCTTTTGTTGGATCTCCAGTCTCTCCTCCTGGGCTGTCTAGATCTCTTTCCAAATATTCTTCTCTCTGTTCTAGGGCCCCCAACTCTTCTTCCCATTTGAAGAAGACTCCAAATTCTTGTAACTTTATTATACAGAACATTTATTTTCTTTGTTGACAATTTTTTCCTTTCCCATCATGTTCACAACTGGAAACAATACTAAGTGTGTTGGACTGAAGTAAACCAGTGGTTCTCAACCTGGCATCGGCATCAGAGTTTAAAATTGCAAAGTTTTAAAACATTCCTGATGCCTGGGTTCCACATCCAGGACTGGGGTAGATTTTGGATACTGGTATTTTTTAAAAGGTCCCAGGTGGTTCTAATGTGTCGCTAGGCTTGATAACTACTGGGATAAATAAAAACACTGTGTATCTCAGATGAATTTTGCTTCCCTAAAATATGGACATCTAGAAATTGTTTTTGGTTTTCGTTTTTCTTTAGATGAGCAGGTTCCTCCTTCCGGTTATATTGGTAGAGTGCCCAGTGCCCTGCAGGTACTACGCATAATATAAGCTGCCATCATGGTGACTGTTGCCATCACCCGCAGTACAATGTGGTGGCGAGGAATGGGGGCTCTGAGATACCACTTCACCCCTCTCTGCTTTAGTTGCCACATCTGTAAAATGAGGGTAATTAAAATACCTACTTCATAAATAGCTACCTACATCGTAGCATTGTTGTGAAGGTTAGATGTCTAAATGGTTGTACTTAGACGTACAGTAAGAGTTTAATAAGTGGTGGCTAGTGTGTAATCACCATTCTATTCCTTCAGCATCCTGTCGTTTATTAAGCTCACGCTCAGTTTGCTTTCTCTTTTGTCCAGTTTCCAAGCAAACGAGATGACAGGAGAGGCAGAGTCAGCAGGACCCTTTCACGTCTAGACACAAGGACAGAAACAGAATCTAGAAGAATGACGCATATCCAAAGTCATGTGACTGGTGATTGGTAGAACTCAGACTAGGGGAATCATGGGAATTATAACTGTCATTGTTTCCATCCTTGTATCGGGCTTTGTGTTAGGTATTTATCTTTACTATTTTAGTGATATCTCACAACTCCAAGAAATAGAGATTACTGGCTCCATTTCATAGTCAAGAGAATGGAGGCTCAGAGGTGTTATGACATCACAGCATGCATGGGAGGAGTCTGGTCACACTAGCAGGACTGTGTAAGGCATTGGAATGACATTTTTAAAAACCCTATAAAATTTCTACTCACCTTAGAACACACTGTTCACCTACCTGCAGATGCAGAACGAGATTATCTTCATAGTATGATTTTAGGAAGACCCTGAATTTAAAAAAAAAAAATCTGTCCCCAAAAATAAAAACCAGAAAACCCAAATCTCATTTCAGCTTCCTTTCATCTCATTCATTGAGATGTAAAAATAAATTAGTACTTAATTTAAGGTTTTAATTTCTGATAAAATGGAAGCAATCCTGAAAGAAACTAAAACTTACTGTGACCTAAAAGAAGCAACACCGTGTAGGGAAGTGAGCATTGGATTAAGAATTTAGTATGATCTCAGATTTTAAATAACCTTCTTAGGTTAAAATTGGCTAGCCCAGTAAAAGTCATGTATTTGGGAAATTATGTAGGAAAGGCATGGACAGGATATTATTTAGCAGAAAAAAATTTAAATTGTAAAATATTTAGAAAACACACAATTTTATTATGGTATTTATTATCAACCAATGTATGTGATACTATTATGCAAAATAAGATGGGAAAATTAAAAAATGATACATCTCAACAGGCCTTATAATGTCTCATTAGCACAAAAAATTGTATAATTAGAATGCAGTGTGGTAGAGTGGTTAGGTTTTTAGACTTGGGAATAGGACTTGCTGGTTCAAATCCTGATGGTACCAATTTACACGCTGAATTCCTTTGTGCAGGTTTATTTACATTCCCTGGGTCTGAGCTTCCTCACCTAGAAAACGGTGATAATAATGGTATATGCCTCATAACTAGTGTTGTTTTCAGATCTGAAGGAGTTAATATGTTGTTATCTTTTTCCTGGTGCAGGATCCTCTCACACTTACCACCTAATTGCTAGTAATATGGTTTTTGAATTAAAGCAACTACTTTCCTGGTTTCTGATCATTATCTTTTTATTAAACTGCCTGGATTACCCTTTGGCAACTGCAAGTTAGTACTTGCACATAGCTGCCTTGGCTTAGACTGACTGTGCATTGTTTTCCAGTCTGGCTATGACTTTCAGAACTTTGACAAAGGTTCACTGGTCAACTCTTTGCAGCAAGAGGCACTACCAGGGGGAGGGTAGACTCTCCTGTGTCACTCTCACCAGAACCAGCTTGCTCTGGGGTCCCGGCTGGGTCACACGCCGTGGACTGGTGTGTGATTTTCAGTCATGCCTGCATCTAGAGTACCTGTGACTCTGCCACACGCTCAGCCTCTCCCCCGATCCCCAGGCCCTGGTCCTACTGAAGGCCAGATGGTGAACTAAAGCAGGAACAGGACTCTCTTCACCATTTGATGCACAAATTTGGAGGGTGGGCGGGAGGAGGGCAGGGGAAGAAGAAAGGAGATAGACCACTTTCCCAGACCAAATCCCAACACAGACTTTAAAAGCAAACAGCACAGGTGCTTCTATAACAATCACCGTCTGGACCTTTCTACGCTCTGAACACTCGGCCGTGAACAAAGGCAGTTCTAAACGTGAGCCAAGGACATGGTCTTTCGAGAAACCCTGGAGTGGGCCGTTCAGGGTGCTGTAAGGGGACGGCTAGAGACCAAAGAGCAGCCAGCCTTGTCACTAGCTGCCTACATCTCAGCGGCTCTTTGGAGTAGCTCTGCCGCCAGCTACAAGCAGCGGTGAGTCTAGGTGTAGCCGTGCAGAGATCGGAGGCCTGGCTCGTGGCCTCAGTAAGAATCTCCAACAATGGCGACTGTCCAGAGAGCGTGGCGGATTGGGAAATGTGGACTCATCTTCCTCCCCAAGGCGCCCCCAGATCTCTTTAGAAGGGGAGGTTCGCAGGCGTGGCTGTGCCTCTGCGGGAGTGCACCTTCCCACAGTTCCCCAAGCCACAGGGGCGATCACGGAACATGTGTACGACACGCTCACCGTCACAGACTCTTCTGTTACTGATGTTTCTGACCTTCCTGTTTTCCTTGCCTGTGGGGTAGCAGGAAGAGAAGTCACAAGGGATATTTGAGGACCTGTGTTCAAATTTAGATTCTTCCATCTATTAGCTGATGAGTGCTGGGCCAAGTCGCTTAACCGAAAAGAGTTTGTCTGTGAGAAGGGGATTTAGCAGTATTTACCTCAGAGGTTTTAAAAATAGCATCTTAGATACATAATGCCAGTTTTCAGAATCAATGGATTATTTTTCTCTTTAAAAAAGAGGAGATAAAATCCTAGCTTGGAATCAACGCAGTGACGCTCAGCATTCCTCTCACCGGGCCTGCAGCCTCCTTGGTGCGTCCCACGACAGCCTTGGCGCTGGCATCAGCACCTGGGGCTTCCTTTCTCACTTTGTCGCAAACCTTGCTCAAGTGTGTGTGAGAAAGAGAGAGAGAGAGAGAGAGAGAGAGAGAAAGCGAGAGGAAGAGGGAGAGAGAGAGAGAGAGTGTGATGGTTAATTTATGTGTCAACCTGGCTGGGCCATGGTGTCCACATGTATAGTCAAATGTCTTCTGGATATTTCTGTGAGGGCATTTTTTGGGTGAGATTAATGTTTTAATCAGTGCACTGTGAGGGAAGCAGGTTGCCTTCCCCTATGTGGGCGGGCCTCATCTAATTGGTTGAAGGCATGACTAGAACAAAAGACTGGCCTCCCCCAGCAAGAGGGAATTCTGCAGTGGCCAGCTGGCCTTTGGGCTTGAACTGTGGTATCGGCTCTTCCTGGCTCTCCAGCCTGCTAGCCTCCGTAATCACATGAGCCAATTCCT
>CAUYPO010034342.1:0-20656 GCA_963574435.1 Cheirogaleus major
TCCCTTCTTTTTTTTGTTTTTTGAGACAGGGTCTTACTCTGTCGCCCAAGCTAGAGTGCTGTGGCATCATCGTAGCTCACTACAACCCCAAACTCCTGGGCTCAAGCGATCCTCCTGCCTCAGCCTCCCGAGTAGCTGGGACTACAGGCACGTGCCACCATGCCCGGTTAATTTTTTCCATATATTTTTAGTTGTCCAGCTAATTTCTTTCCATTTTTAGTAGAAACAGGGTCTCACTCTTGCTCAGGCTGGTCTCGAACTCCTGAGCTCAAACGATCCTCCGCCTCGGCCTCCCAGAGTGCTAGGATGACAGGCGTGAGCCACCGTGCCCGGCCTGAGAGCAGATTTTTGCCTGCTTGGGATGCTATTGCCCGTGTTGAGATTGCATGGTCCTGACTTGTGAGGATGCCCCTCAGCCATCCTCAGCTCCCGGTGCCCAGGGCTGCCCACATTGAAAGCTTTGTAGCCTCCACCTTGATCTCTGCCTGGCTCACTTGGTCTGCGAGAGGCCAACCACGGTGCCATTAGGACACTCAAGCAGCCTCCGCAGAGGAACTGAGGCCTCCTGCCAGCAGCCGGCACCACCGAGCTGACAGCCAGGTGAGTGGGCACCTCGGAAGTGGGTCCCGCAGCCCCGGTCGAGCCTTCAGATGAGACAACCTCACGAAAGATCCGGAGTCAGAGCCGCCCAGCCATGCTGCTCCACAGAGACCATGAGACATGATCAGTGATCACTGTTGTTCCAAACCACTAAGCTTTGGCCTGTCTCGGTGTGCAGCATCAAATAACTAATATATTAGTATAAGCTCTCTTCTCCCTCACAAATGTAGATCCTACGGAACGTGCAAGTGAGGGCAGTGGGTGGGGAATGGATAGTGCATAAGTGTGGAATAATAAACAACCAAAGGTTTCGGAAATTCGAGATTCTATCAACATAGTGCAAGGTTTGCAATAAACATTAAGTAGTTTGCAAAAAAAAAAAAAAATGCGAAAACAGCAACCTTAAAGAAATAAGCCACCACCATGTGAATCCAACAAAGCTTTGACAAGACTTACTCTGTGTAAGGTATTGTGTGAGATACTTAATGTATTCGTTTCCTTGTGACAAAGGGCCACAAACCGGGTGGCTTAGAACAACAGAAATGCATTCTCTCCCAGTCCTGGAGGCAGGGCCATGCTCTCTCCGGGGGTCCAGGGGGAGTCTGTCCCATGCCTTTCTTTCAGCTTCTGGTGCTGCGAGCGGCCCGTGGTGTTCTGGGCTTGGACGTGCATCACCCCAATCTCCGCCTCTGTCATCACGTGGTGACGTCCCTGCGTGTCTTCACATCTTCCTTCTGTGGGTGTCTGTCTCTGGGTCTCTTCTCCTCTTGGATTCAGGCCCACCCTAATGACCTCGTTTTAACTCGATCACATCTGCAAAGACCCTATTTCCAAGTGAGGTCACACTCCCAGGGACTGAGGGTTAGGACTTCAACACCTTTTGGGGGTGGAGGGGGAGACACAATTCAACCCGTAACTAGAGGTAGCTGAGACGACTCAGATTCATTCTTGACCTTTCAGAATACAAACCATGATGGCGAGAGGCCCGTACGTGTCCAGCAGTCACCCACGCTGCGTGGGCACGTGCAATCCGGAATGCCTCGTGGGCACAAGCGGCAATGTCATTGGCCTTCAAAGGACGTGTAGAGTTTTGACAGCTGGAGGCGGGAGGACGGGACTCCAAACACAGCCAGAGTGAGCAAAGGCAAGAAGGTCGGAAAGCAGAGGCACTCCCGAGGGCTGAGCAGGGGCGAAGATTTTTTTTTTTTTGAGACAGAGTCTCACTCTGTTGCGCGGGCCAGAGTGTCGTGGCGTCAGCCTAGCTCACAGCAACCTCCAACTCCTGGGCTCAAGCGATCCTCCTGCCTCAGCCTCCCGAGTAGCTGGGACTACAGGCATGCACCACCATGGCCGGCTAAGTTTTTCTATATATTTTTAGTTGGCCAATTGATTTCTTTCTATTTTTAGTAGAGACGGGGTCTCGCTCTTGCTCAGGCTGGTTTCAAACTCCTGACCTTGAGCGATCCTCCCGCCTCGGCCTCCCAGAGTGTTAGGATTACAGGTGTGAGCCACCTCGCCCGGCCTGTATAAATCTTAAATGGTCAATCTTCTCTCAGTTGTTTGTGCAATTAAAGGCTAGGAGGGCAAGTCAAACCACCCACCAGCTACCTCACTTCAACTATTTTAGAGGTGGTAATCTCTCGATGAAAGAACAGGTTTCTAAGTCAGTTATTTGGAATTAGGAAGACAGTTTCTTTCTCATACATACACATTACATCAGAGGAATGTGGTTCCCAGGCTAGTTCATGGTTTTATAACCTCTTTAATTGAGGCGACAACCCTCTCATTTCCTCTCTCCTAATATGCCAAAGCTTCTGTAGACCAAAGGGCTCTGGGTCTCCAGGGCAGGAGTCAGGAGCACATGCCCTCAACTCTGTGGCCCCACCTCACTGTGGCCTCAGAGAGGAGAAGGAGGGTAGGGCCTCAGTGCCTGGCGCAGAGGATAAGGGACACAGGGGAGGTGTGTGGGAAGGGTTGTCAAATGAATCGAGAGGACACGCTTGGTTTTGATCTACACCTTCCACCACCACCATTTCCACTCCCCTCCCTGTTTCTGACCTGGGGGTGGGGAATCCCTTTGCTCTGAGCTGTGCCCTCAGGGAGGGGCTTTGAAGGTGGTGACTTTAGATTTGGAGGAGAGGGAAGAGGGCTGGACAAAGAAATGATGTTCTCCGTGTGGAAACCTGATCCTGGGGATTCCATGTCAAGGAGCACGGCCCTATCTCTTCCCGGGCTGAGACTCTGCAGGTCTAATCACGGAGGCCAGAGTGCTGTTATGTGGTTTCTGTCGGCATCACCATTGATCCCCAACATGTCACTGTTGGAGTCATCAGGCATCAGATGATCAAATTTTTTTAAAAATTGGTTTTAATAAACACCCTAACCAAATCAGATGTGTCCTCACTGCCAGGTATGAAGGACATATGGTATGAATGACATAGCCGGGCACGGTGGCTCACGCCTGTAATCCTCGCACTCTGGGAGGCCGAGGTGGGAGGATTGCTTCAGGTCAGGAGTTTGAGAGCAGCCTGAGCAAGAGCGAGAGACCCCATCTCCACTAAAAATAGAAAAATTAGCTGGGCATGGTGGCGCATGTCTGTAGTCCCAGCTAGTTGGGAGGCTCAGGCAGGAGGATTGCTTGAGCCCAGGAGTTTGAGGTTGCTGTGAGCTAGGCCGACACCACGGCACTCTAGCCCAGTAACAGAGCAAGACTTTGTCTCAAAAAAAAAAAAATAATAATAATGAATGCCATATAGTTGATAACAGATTTCAGAGACCAGGTATTTGGGGAAGACAAGCTTATAGACCCTCAAGGTTAGGCACCCTGAAGTCAGGGAAGGATTGCACTGCCCTCCCCCAGGCAGCTAAGGAAAGCCCCGCCCCCACCCCCACAGCTACCATCTTTTCTCTGTCCTCATCCCAGATTCAAAGACAAAGGATCCAGGCCAAAATACTCCTTTAATGTAGATGTGATCTGTAGCATTTTCATGCTTGACACCCAGGGAATAACTGTGTTCACCTCCCCAAATCTCCATGTTTTCACCTTTCTGCTTTCCCTTTGCACCACTGGCTGCCTTGCCTGGAGCACTCTTCCCTCTCCATGTCACCTGCTTGCCCTCCAGGGATCTCTTAATTGTACCTTCCTCTAGGAAGGTTTTCCCAACCCTCAAGACCAGATTTAGTGTCCCTCCCGTGTGTTCCCAATCCTCTGTCCTGCCCTAACATAGCTCTTATCGCTATATTGTCAACAACTTACTTATTGGTCTCCTGCTCAGACTATAAGCTCCACGAAGCTAGGACCTTGTCAGATCAAATGCCTCTCACATCCCCACTATCTAGAACAGTTTTTGTCCCATAACAGGTTCTCAATGGGTGCATGATGAAGATTTACAATGGCACAGTGATGAGATCAACAAATGTGTCCAAGGTTACCTAGCAACATCACAAGCTGCAGAATCCCATGCCAAGACTGACCCACTGCTCACCAATTCGTGCTAGGATCACTCCTGAGAAGAGCAAGATGATGGAGATGTAAGACTCGGGGGGCTCGGGGCGCTGCTGACCTTCGAACAGAACCGTGCTGTTGGTCCAGTGGATGGAGGAACGGTCTGGGAGGATGGGTTGGTTGAGGTTTCTTTCGAAGGGATAAACATGCACCTGGTCCTCCTTTAGCAACTCATGGTTTGAAGATGAATTTTTGCTTAAGTGAAGTGAGACAAAAGCCAGATCAAAAGGACTTCCAGGAGCAAAGACAGAAAACACACAGAGCATTAGACAACCTAAGTGGAGCCAGCTGGATATGACGCCTGTGGTGACCAAGCCGTAGTGCCCCCGGAGCCAGGTGAAGAGAATTGTGCCCATTAAGCCAGAGAGAGCCGAAAGTGCCGTGAGAATGCTAAGCAGGGAGCCTCCGATCCCTTGTGTATAGGCGAAGCCAGTGGTGATGCAGTCGAAGCCCAGGACTGTCATGTAGAGAAAGGCCAAGCCCAAGCCAGCCAGGAAGACCGTCTGCCTGCGGTACGCTTCCCACCCTTCGCGGCACGTGCGGAGCAGCCTCCGCAGTTTTTGAAGGCCAAGAGGAAACCCTGTGGTTGTGGCCTGTTGTCCTTTAAGTCTAGACTTGTGGTCCTTTGGCTTTTCCAAAGTTCTGGGCTTGTAGGTGAATCCATCAGTGGTTTCCCAAGAGTCCATTTGCCCTAAAATAAAATCCAGATAAGCTTAAAGTTAGTGCCCTGCCCATATCCCCTCATCCCATCCCCAACCTCATCTGCTTCTTTGTTGGACAATTCCTGTGTTCACTAGTGGCTTCCTACTCCAAGCACTTGTGTCCCTTGGCCTGAAGAGCTCTCTCCAGCCACAGGAACACGAGGCACAGGCTGTTGGTGCCCTGCAAATAGCTCCTGACCCACGAGTGCCGAGAGTAGGTGGACAGACACCCCAGTTCCCTTAGACCTTGGTGGAACAGTTCTAGGCTTGTCCTACAGAGTCTCTCAGATGGTCCTCAGCATGACTGAGCCCAACTGCCCCCAGTGGTGACACTCATATTAATACACCCTTTATGGGCTTTCTCTCTTCCTGCCTCACTTCCCAGTCCCTCTCCATGCTTCCTGAGATCACCTTCCAAATACATTACTTTTTACCCCAAACCCTTGTCTCAAGGATTGCTCTTGAAAGAACCCAAACCCAGACACATAGATAAGCCAGGAAGGTGGCATTGAAAAGAGGAGGTCACAGAGGAGGGTACAGGTCAAAATTTCACATGCTTGAAACTTGATCATGAGCTCCTGGAAAAGAGTGATAGATATTTCCTCTGGTTATTTTTTTGAAGAAACACATATTTATGAAAAAAATGGCAAATACCTTTCAGTCTTCCAGGTTAGAACAGACAATGACTAGAAACAGATTGAAAATGTATATAGCCATTTGCAAGAGGTGTTTAGCACAAATTAAAACTAGTTCTATGAAGAACTAGAGGAGTCAAATAAGGCTCTGGAGGAAGGAGAGAGGGGCAGGTGGGCTGATCCATTCTCGACCAACTATTAATTAAGAGTGTCATACTATGGGAAGTATGATGCTCTTAATTATAGAAGTGAATTTTTTGACAGAATAGTTAAAAAAAAAAAAAGATAGCAATAACAACAACGATGGAAAAAATACCTAACATTGACATAAGTTTTGCTATATGCTATGTAGTAAAATAGCACTTTCCATAAACTATCTTATTGTTACAACAGCCCTATGAAATCAGTTCTGTTTTTGTCTTAACAGATAGTGACACAGAGCATATGACTAAATTAACCTTGCAAGGTCACACAGGTACTAAGTGGCAGATGGGAAGGATATAGCTCACTCCGTCTATCCATTCATCATCTAAATATGTATATGTATCTATTTACCTCTCTCCACAAATACATGTATTTTATTTATTCAATGAGATATGGTGGACTTTAACTACAAAACAACTTGAGAGAAAAGAGAATTTATTATAAGAATTCCAGAAAGAGAAACTGATCTGAAGCAATTCCTGGACTGCGTTGTATCAAGCAGATGGGCAGTGTTGTCAATAGGCAGCGATGGCTCTTTCTTTGGGAGAATAAGGTCATGTCTATTGGCAGGTCCTCTTTCCTTTTATCCTCACTATACTATTAGAGAATTTCCGGTTTTTTAAAAAAGAAAAACACTGTTCATAATATGGATAACCAATTCATTGCATTGTCTTGACCAAAGAGCAGCTTATACTTCTTGACACAGTTGTCTCTCTAATGTAGGATCTTTAGGGAGGCTGTTTATAAGTGAGATAGGAAGGAGTAATTTGCCCCCAGGACTGTGGGATAGGTTGTGCAAGTTGTATACTGCACAGTCCCATGTTGGTGCTACTTACATTGGAGTCTTTCTGAATGGAGCCCCTGGAGTTATGCAGTACACAACCTGTGTAACTGTACAAGGCAGCCCCGCCTGCCCCCACCATTAAGATCAGCCATATGAACTGCATGACCAATGGCACAGCTGGAGCCTTCTCATTTATCACTGTTTCTAGGCACATTTGCAGACAAAGTGTTGAGATTATGATCAGACACAAGTTCTGGAAAGCAGAAATGAAACACTGACATAAAAGAGAAAAAAAGAACAAGAGCTCTCTCTGAGTTTGCATTACCTTGAATGTTCACAGCCTCCTGTTGCCTTTCTAGGAAGTTACCCTCTGTGTGTTGCTGGGGTTTAACAGCCAATTGGGGAACTAGTTGATAAACCCTGGACAGAAATAGAAACTCTACAAGAAGTGAAACCAAGTTCCATCCGAGAATGAAACCACAGCCGATCACATGAGATGCCCATGTCATCACCTGGCCCACAGACAGGGGAGCAAATATATTGATGATCTGGTCCAGCCGCCGGACTGTAGCATTCATCACTGTAAGTGAGAGGAGGGAAACATTGCAACTTAGTGAGTGAGTCCTTCCTTTGGTGAATTTAACATCATGCATTTGCTAGATTTGCTAGCCATGCACTGAGTAAATGATAGTGAAAACAGGAAAGATCCCTTTGGGTTTAACTATAGGATTTTCAACCAAGAAAAGACCTTCCAGATCAGTTCTGTTGGAACTTGGACAATTACCAGGTAAGTAAACTGAGGCATAGAGAAATGAGGTTACTTGGAGCTAATTATTCTAACTCCCATCTATCTCCGCACTCTCTCCCATCACAACCCACCATCTTAACAACAACAATAACATTAATAGCCATTGTTATAACTAACATGTTGACGAGGAGGGAGGTGACAAGGGGAGGGTAGAGGACAGAATTAGTTGAATACTTACTCTGTGCCAGGCACACAGTTCTACACTTTCTACATATATTCATCTCAATCCTCACAACAACTCTAAGAAGTCAGTAATGTTCCCCTTTTACAAATTAGGAAACGGAGACACAAAGAGGTGAATTTGTTTGCTCAAAGTCACAAAGGGGGAGATGAGATTCAAACCCAGGCAGGCTGACTCAGAAATGTATTGTCCTAACTATTCCACGTTCATGGAAGAATATATTTACCAAGTCATTTTTTAAATTGTACTGAACTTCAACCAGAATCTGTGCTTTATTTTAGATTTCTTTATAATTAATAAATAGAGAATAGGAAGATTTTCTTCACCCAGAGACAGAGAACACTTAAGACATCATGCCACCAGGCTTTTACCCACGTAGCTGTTTTATTTTGGGTGGTGTTATTTAAGCTTCAGCACATCCAAATAAGTACAGTTTAAAAGAAAACATGATTATAAGGGGTTTCTACTCTTTGTAAGGCATAATTTTAAT
Source organism: Cheirogaleus major (assembly GCA_963574435.1). Classification (NCBI taxonomy): domain Eukaryota; kingdom Metazoa; phylum Chordata; class Mammalia; order Primates; family Cheirogaleidae; genus Cheirogaleus; species Cheirogaleus major. The sequence goes on from CAUYPO010034342.1 coordinate 7,909, forward strand.
AGACTCCTCCTTAGTAGCTTCCTTTATCTTGGCCATCAACTCTCACGAACATTTGCTAGCAGAGAGTACCAATTGCACAAATATAGAGTAGGACAAGCTGGCTTTAAGTTGGCAATTTGAATATACCGCAATGTGAATGATCCAAGTTTTATAAATGGAAGGAAAAACAAAGAAGATGACAGAGTCTTTCATTTAGCTCCATTATTTTTTTAAAAAATTCTATCCCTACTTTCAGTGACTAATCAATCGTCACATTTAAGGATTTTTTTTTTTAAATGGAAGCTTATCACTGCCCAGAATTAAGAAATCTTTTAATTCACTTGTTTTCCAGGTCTAAAATTGCCCAGAAACTTCTGTGGTGTGTTTGAAAGGCTTCTCTCCTGAAAGTACAGTCTATGTATTCTTTTCATAATAACAATATCAACCACTTCTTAAGCATTTCCTATGTGCAGACATAGTGTTAAATGCTTTACAAATCCTGTGTCTCATAGAATCCTTCTCAAAAACTACAGATGAGGAACATCAAGTTTGAAGAAGTTAGGGAACTTGCCCCCGGCTATGCAGTTAGGAAGAGGCATAGCTGGTTTTAGCTAAATTCAAACCCTGGTCTGGTTTACTCCAAATAACGTTCTCTTTTTCTTTTTTGAGACAGAGTCTCACTCTGTTGCCCAGGCTAGAATACCGTGGCATCAGCCTAGCTCACAGCAACCTCAAACTCCTGGGCTCAAGTGATCCTTCTGCCTCAGCTTCCCGAATAGCTAGGACTGCAGGCATGCGCCACCATGTCCGGCTCATTTTTTCTAAATATTTTTAGTTGACCAATTAATTTCTTTCTGTTTTTAGTAGAGACGGAGTCTCGCTCTTGCTCAGGCTGGTTTCGAACTCCTGACCTTGAGCGATCGGCCCTCCTCGGCCTCCCAGAGTGCTAGGATTACAGGCATGAGCCACCACGCCTGGTCCAAAACAATGTTCTCTTAAAGGCTATTTCTCCCGCCTCTCTCAGCGCCCGGCCTGGCCCGGCAGCTCTGTGCTTCTCAGCTGGTCAGAGGACACTCGAGGCCCTGGTGGTCCTGCTCACCAGCCAGCTGGGCTCTGTTGCCACCCGTGAGGCTCACGATCCAGTCCCTCTGAATGGTGATGGTCAGCGCGGTGCTGGCTAGGTTCGCCAGGGCTGCCAGCGTGGTCACCACCGCGTAGCAGGCCACCTGCCCAGGGAGGGGAAAGGGATTTTGGAACCCCAGAATAGAAATAGAAGCTTATCACTGCTTTCCCGGCCCACTGGGGTACATACAGGCATTTACGTGACAGCTCAAGGAACAGCTACATGAACACAAAGACCTTTGTGAGAAAAAGGTTCGATGTAGGTTTGGAGCCAAATGTGATTACGTGAATGCTAAGTGTTTTCTTCTCCCACCTTGTCAGTGCCTTAGCGCCAGAGCCAGTGCTAATTTGTACCTTGCAGACACAGACTCTGCTGTTCTACCGCCTGCATGTCTGTGGGATCTCAGCTCGGCTTCACAAAGTAGGGGAGAGGAGAACTCTAAGAGAAGGTGGGCAAGGCTGCGCAGAGAACGTTCCCTGACGGACACGCAGGTCTGTATCCACGACCTGCGCGAGGGTGGCCCGGGAGGGTGACGGGAGACACTCACCGTCAACCAGCCGTGCCAGATTTGCTCCATCTCCCTCCTGTAGGAGAACACGAGCATCAGGACGATGCAGCAGGCAGTGACAGAGGCGTTCTGAGTGAAGAGGGAGGCGTGAGCAACTGCGAATGGAAACACCCCAGCCCAATATTTACTCTTGGTTTTAAGAGGCAGGTCACAACTACATCATCACTGAATACAGACTAACTGCATTTGGTCAAATCCTGTGGCAACCAAAGTTAGTGTTTTCATCAGCAATCACAGGCTTCAGTAAGAGGAAAAAGTAGGCTCTTGCACACACTAAAGGCAAAGCCTTTGCAACCACAAGAAAAAAAAAATCTGGACTTTACAAGTGAATGAAAGCATCAGAGAAAGATCATATGAAAGGCTGGATTCTAGGTAAATCAAGGAACTTAACATTTTCCACTGCTACATCACATTCTTTCGGATTGAATTTGTAACTGAAGTTATCAATTTGGCCTAAGGACCAACACTCTAGATTTAAAATAAGCTAGCCTTTTCAGTGATGTGGCTTCAGAGAATGCCTTTCCAAGTCTCCTAGGTGGAATGAAAACAATCATGTTGACTAGTAATGAAAAGAATATGAAAAACCTAGGATAGCCTACATTCTTATTGGACAAAGGAAGCATAAGGAGATACAGCCAAAAGCTAAAAGTAGATCTACATTTGAACAAATAATTCTCCAGATATTAATTACTAGTTTAGACAGATTACCTGGTACAAAAGATATCTTTTACACATAGATACCGTCTTTAATAAAAATAAGACAAGTATGTTACACATAGGTAATACCAGAATATTAAAAAGAAAGGATGTTTTTCAGGAATTTAATATTAAAAACCTATACTTAGTAAAAATCTTAAAACTACATTAAAATATGTTAAATATAGCACCAGAGCATGATGACATAAAGCTATAACTCTTTTTCTAGAGTTTGTAAGTTATACTGTGTTGCTGTTAAGTTCATATCTATCATTTTATTTCAATACATAGCCCCAAAAAAGCTAATGAGGTCATAAGGTAGCATTTAATTATGTATGTCATATATGTGCCATAGTTAAGAGTATTACCTTTATTTCTTGGTTTCCTGTCGATCCAATCACCAATTAAGACCCCAAATATTAATACAGATCCAGCCACCACTAAGCCAAACACTGCTGATAGAAGAAGATTATGTCCATATAATTCTATCAGGAACACAGACATGGCAAAGTGCCACATTCGGTCTCCCTGCAAGTAGGTAGAAGCAAAGCATGTGTTAATTATTGACCTAAAAGAGGGAACAAAGTTAAAATCCAGAAGGATTCATTTCTCCCAAAGGACATGTAATATGCAGGATTTAAAAACAGAATGTCGAAATTGTACTTTTATGCAGTACATCCATAACTTTATTTTTATGTAATAGAGTTATACATTTAAAAAGCTAGACAGAATATATTTTAAAATCTTAAGACCATCAAAGAGTCAAGAAGCTAATGAGAAAATATCAAATAAACACTTGGGAGAACCTGAGAACCCCAAGAAATAAGCCCATGATGCCCTGAGGACATCTGCTGATTCAGGAAAAAACAGCAGTGAAATACAAGAGCAGTTTTGGTGGCCTCAGAAAGTCAGATGACAGAAGTCCGTGATACCAAAGATAGAGACTAAGATAAACTAGTTTCTACTTTAAGCTGAGACCCCATGTAACTAAACTCTCCATATAAGAAAGGGTAAACCTGAAGCAAAACAACTCTTGCATGGACTTGTAGTCTAATTGTACCTCATCTGGATGGTCGAGGAAACCTCAAGTCTTGAACTTGGATTAAAGTGTTCCCAAATGGCTAGTGCCCATTATGTATCTGGTAGAAGCCAATTAAAATTCTTTCTATATTACTCAATCCTAAGAAACAACAGTGAGCTAACACCGTTTATGCTATCCTGGATTAAGCTTAAGCCCGTTATCCAAAGTGAGGCAACACAAGATATGGAAAGTGGGCTCGACATCTACTCGCCATCAAATTGGTACTGACTGATTAAAACTATGGCGCTCAAATGGTGGTAGTGTTCACCAGGGTTTTGGAAGCGGGGGCAAGACCCACATCATAGGGATGTGGCGAACATTGTTAGGGGGAAGGGCAAACCTCTAACCCTTCTTAGGGAGAGGCAAAGTTATACAATGTATCCAAAATTTAAAAAAAAAAATCTTTTGTCGGATGGAGGGCGGACAGGAGAGGGGAGGAAGTGTAGAGTTACATAATGTGTGCCGTGAGTGCCACCTGGGGATTGGACTCGCTTGAAGCTCTGGCATGTGCGTGGGGAGGGGTGGTAGGGGCAATGTATGTAACCCTAACAATATTTGTACCCCCATTATATGATGAAATAAAAAGGGGGGAAAAAAAAAGAATATTTCCTGCTCAGGCTGGTAGGTAGTGATGATAAGCAGGCTGTAGCCTTAATATCAGAGGGTATTGTGTTGTTAATTCTGCTGGTCAGATCTGAAAACTCAAAATATAATCTGCAAAGTCTGGTGAGAAAGGGGTTGAGGGGAGATCAGAGATACAGATGTGGCCTCCTAAACAAACCCCAGGACGTAACCTAGTAAATCGATGGACTGGTCATACGACCTCTCCTGTCCAAATGTGTTCCTTCTACTGAAACTGGGAATGGAAGGGACTGAGTCAAGGTTTTTAGCCTGGGGAGGGGGAGAGTGTGGAGATGGGGATGAGGACAGCCACCATGTGGCTGGGATGACTCCTTTACACCTTTTGCTCAGAGGAAAATTTCCTTCAGATGTCTTTCCATCCAAGAAAATGAAACAGAAAGCAGAGTGCGGCGTGGGATGCCTCTGTGGCCTGTTTGACTACCCAAAGAGGTCTTCAATGTTGCTTGTCTTTGGGAAAGAGGTGGTTTGTCACTTGTTGCACAATTTAAAAAAATATTTGGGTTTAAATATTGGGATTTTTATAAACATCTGAAACTTCTGGTTTAAGATCAAGGACTCTGTTTTAAATCATATCCATTCTCTCATGTAGTAGCACACATAAGCAGCATATGATATAACTGGATGAACCTTTTAAAACAACTACAAAGATCTCTTGATAATACTGAAAATAATTCACTTCATATGTGGTTTCTATGAATCAGAAAATTTGATATTAAAGAGCATATGCTCAATATACTTTCCCCATTCCTCAGAGGACTTTTTTCTTTCACTAAATTATTTGTGATGTACCTACATTATAAAAGAATCCACAAAAATTAAATGACATATGTGATGACAAAGTAGTGCCAAGCCCCCTCCAGAGCAGTTTGCCTTCCAATTCATTTGAACATTACATTCCAAATATGATATGGACCCACCACAGCTGTAGAATGAAAACATACCTCATGAAATGAACCTCATGTATGGAACTCCCAAAGCTATCCTTGTGTGTGTGGGGTGTGTGTGTGTGTGTGTGTGTGTGTGTATGTGTGTTGTTGGAAGTTATGGAACTGTGAAATTAAGAAGAAGCCTCAAAGTGTTACCAAGTGATATTTAAACTTGTTTTAATAGGGCCAGAACATAAGGAATATTACATGCAGTTGTTGATCTTGAAGACTATATATTGCAGAAGAGGACAAAAGTAGAATATAACAGAAGAAGCCACTCTCCAAACTGGGAAAATAATAAGCTCTAGGTGATTACTTTTTTCCTCATGAAAAGATAGACTGTTCTATAACATTTAGATTTCGTATTTGTCCCAGCAAACCCCAGTAACATTTCTGCACTGGAAAAGAAATAACCAAGAGAGGCATGTTTAAATAAACATTAAAAGCTCTGATAATTACCCAAAACTTTCAAGTATTCAACAGAGTATTCACAGAATATTTGTTCTAAAACTTCAAACTCCAGCATTTGTTTTCAGGGTGCTACAGTGTTTTGCTGGTCCATATACAAAACTGAGTCTTGACATCATTTACTCTTATCTTCACCTCAGCATCCCAGAGTGTCTTACATGTGGCAAGCAAACTATAAATATTTTGAAGTGAAGCCAGCTAATGTATTGCTTGTGTGAATTTAAAAAAAAAGTTTTTTGAAGGAAAAAATAAAAAGGCTTAGTTTAAAGTCACTCTGCAACTTGAACTGCAACCTCTTGCCCCTTTCTCTCCCTGCCTTTCACAACTTCAGAGAGATGTCCCTGAAGCCTAAACCAAACTGCATGATACCTGGACAGTTGGGTTCTTTGCCACCATCTGGAAGTTAAGAGGCATAAGGTTCCCCTTGCCAGTCCTGGGGAGTTGACCTAGGGTGGGAGGAGGGGCAACAAAGGAAGTATTACTGGGGAACAATTCCAAGTGAGCTGGAATGCTCCCCACCCCCATCCTCTTCTCTTTTCTTCTAGAAAGGAGTGGATCCTTCCAGAAAGCTCTGGATCCATGGTTGGATCTGATGAGATGGAAAGAAGTAGAATCAGAATAGCATTTTTCTTCAGGTAGCTCCATCCCTACTGTCCTGTGGTGGAAATTTTGTTCTGCAACAGCATAAGTTCACCTCTTTAATTGAAATAAAATAAATGGGTCCAGGCACAGGAGCAAAGCATTTCTTCACCAGAAGCCCTTGATATCTTCTACTTCAGATCAGGCTAAGGGGCTGTTTCTAGAAAGTAGGGAGAGTGAAGCAGAAATTGAAGGTGAGGTCTTTTTTCATGGGAAAATCTGGTGCATAAAGGGAATAGATAGGTTTAGCAGTCTGGAATGGAGACCCCAATTTTATTCTGAGAACACATCTAGTAGGAGCATCTTCAGACCTGGATGATGATGCCAGGGCCAAGAATGTAAGCCTGGGAAGGCTGCAGGGTGGGAGCCAAGAAGCTCCAGATATTGACTAACTTTAGCTTAGTGGTTTCCTCATTAAAATCACCTGGGAAGCTTCAAAAACAGTGATATGACATCCCTCCCTAGACCAAGTGAGTCAGAAGCTCTGGGGTTGGTCTGGGCATCTGAATATTTCAAAGATCCCAGGAGATTCCAATATGGAGCCAGGGGTTTCTGACTCCACTCAATTGTTTCTGGAGCAGAAGGCATGCAACCTCTCCCCCTCTCAAATTAAGGGGGAAATGTGAAATTTAATTGCAAAAACTAGATGATACAATATAACTCTCTAATTGAGAACCACAAAAGTAACAGAGCATGTGGGAGCTAGAGATTTTAAGTGTGCGCATCAAGAAAATGGGTCCCCTTCTACTGGTAGGGGGCTTATTAGAGACTTGGGAGAACGGGCAAGCATATACAGATGCCATAGTGGTTACTGGCTATATAAATCACCAAGAAATCCAGTTTGTATCAGTAGGCACTGGAGGCTCCCTTGTCTCCAAAAAACCCTTAGAGGCTAAAACCACTTTAGGAAGGAGAAAGAGCTAAGAGGTAAGAATTAGTGAGCTTTTCTAAAGTAGGAAAGGCATATTAAAATGATGGAGGGAGAGAGGTCTTCTGGAATGATTTTGAGGCCACTCAGCTGCTGACAGGTTCAGCTCTAGGAACTAGTACTGAGGGAGTGGGGGAAAGGGCATTCTAGGCTGTGTTTTTTCCTCTTTTCATTTACTAGGTAGATAGATAAGAAGAACATCCATGAAGGAATGTGTGATTGGGGTGGGGAGCAGGGGAGGAGGAGAATGGATGTCTGCTGATAAAATCCACTTCACTCTACCATTGGTCCTCTGGGAAACTTGACCTTTAGACCTGGATGGCTGCAGAGGGGCCTCTGCACAGCCAGTGTGGACAGAAGTGTGTGCATTGAGGTCGGGAGTACAGGGCTGGGTAGAGGGACTATAGGCTCTGAAAACTCCACCTGTTGAACACCCCAAAGGCCCATAGGGTATTCTCATTGAAATCAGGCTCCTCTAGCCTTGAAGACAGCCGTGTTAAAGTGAAAGAGGGACCAAGGGGTGGCAAGGTGAGGAAGATTTTGCAGGACATGTCTGTGTGGAACTTAAACTCTTAGCGACAAAAGGAAGGGGGCCTTGGGCTCACACAGCCTGAGCAAAATAAGAAAGGATGCATAGGACAGACTCTGGCCTCGGGTCCTTTTGGGGTGGCAGGAGGATCTGTCCAATGCACTGGACTTGGAGGCCTGCAATGCATAGATCTCAAGGTCCCCAGTGCACTGGTTCTCAATGTCTGCAGTGTACCAGGCCTCATGGTGGGTGACGCACAGGGCTTCTCTCAAGGGGCTAGGGCAGTCACAGATGCGATTGGTCAACTGTTTGGGAATCATGTCCACCTGTCAGCCCAGTGGTAACAATCTAGCCAGGGCAGCTTCAGGGCCTCTTGAAGAGAAAGGGCATACCCACTGAGCCAGAACAGAAATTTCACCCCAGCCTATCTCAGGCATTTAGGTCCACCCTGTCCCCAAACTGATTTTCCCACAAATGGAGCCTTTGGAAATCTCTAGGTGCAGGAAGTGCCCCTTTGCTCCACCTCCCTTGGCAAGTGGTATAAGGTCAGGCCACATTTGGAGAGGAGAGACCTCCTTTGGTGTGATAATTTAAACCATCTAGAGCAGACCATACTCCTGAAAGTAGAGTTGCCAGATAAGATACAGGACATCCTGTGAAATTCAAATTTCCTATAAAGAATGAAGAATTCTTAGTATAAGTATCTCCCATGCAATATTTTGGACATACTTAAACTAAAAAAAAACCTCACTATTCATTTGAAATTCATATTTAACAGTGTGCCCTGGGTTTTTAAATGTGTCAAGTTTGGCAACTCTGTTTGTGGAATGACTGCTTGGGTCTGGAAGAACTGTTCGCCAGCCTGGACCAGGCTTAAAAGATGAGGTGTAATCTACCAAGGCTGAGTCTGAGGAGCAAGAGTTGAAGGGGTGGAGGGACGCAGTCTTCAAGAAAAATTCCTGATGGGAGGGCCAGAGGGGGAGGGAAGAGGAAGGAAGTGAGAAACATACCTAAGAGGACAAGCTAAGCCAGCAGCTGGCAAGTTGGGTTTTTGGGAGCACCCCAGAATGTTTACGCTAATGTATCTTTATAGTTTAAAGGGGTAGAGTGCAGGGAGGGATCTTAAAACTCTTGCCCAAGTCTACCAGCTGACAGCATTTGTTCATGGTAGAAAGGGAAGGGAGCGTTTCTGGGAGAGAAAGAGAAGAGGGGTGAACTCCAGGCCCTCACTGAGGAGGGGCAGTTCAGTTGAGAGAGAGGTGACCTCTCCATTCCTCAAAGCCCCCCAGGCCTAGGGAATTGGGGTCACTTCCCTTGGGCTTCCTGAAGGTAGGCCTTACTTAGCCTGGACTCACATGCCTTGCTTGCTTTGGCAGTTGTGGTTGCCCCTCAGGGCTCAGTCACACAGAAAGGGTCAATAAACTATGTATCTGTAGCCAAAGAAGAAAGACAATAAAACCACCCTCAGGGTCAGAGGTCACCTAGTCACTGATTGAGATATTCACAACTCTTTTACCTCTCTTCTCTCTTCTCATCCCCTCTTTCTCCTGAGGGTTCCTTCTCCCTAGACTACTTTTTGCCTTTCTTTAAAGCCAAAATTATCCCCAGAAATAATTGAGGTGTGAGCCTGAAAAGAAAAGATCATATCATATGCAAAATGAAGCATGAAAAATCAGAAGGCGATGGTAGATAAAACCTACTAGTTAAGAATACCTCTGCTGAGACTATAGTCCCTCCCCTAGTTCAGGGGTTGGCAAACTTTTCCCATAAAGAGCCAGATAGAAAATATTTCAGGCTTTTCAAGCCACATTCAGTCTCTGTAGCATATTTTTCTCCCCCTCTCCTCTTCTTCTCTTCCTCTTTTTTCTATTTCTAAACCTTTAAAGATATTTTAAAAACCATTCTTGGTTCCTGGAGCCATACAAATACAACAGGCTATAGGCCAAATCTGGCCTGTAGTTTGTAGGCCATAGTTTGCCATTCATGTCCAAATCTGAAGTTAGTCTAATTTGCCCCCACTCTATGTTGCTGGAGGTGAGGGGAGGAAAGGGAGGCTCCATGCTTTGTTTTGATGTCAAAGCCCTTTCCTCCAGTCCCCCCACTAGGAAAGGACTAGATGAATGGCTCCAAATCAAGTGCAAAAACAACAGGCAATTTGATTTTTACCAAATACCATTCCTGAACTATGTGAATTTCCTTGGGAGTAAAGACAGTATTTTTTCTTTAGGGGGCAAGAACACTCCCTCTCAGCTTGAGCAAAAGAAAAGATAATTCAGGTTATGCAGTCTCTGCCCCTCAGTAAGAAGGGGAGGAAGGAGATGAAATGGTGGGATAGGCCTGGGGAAATGGAGCTTGGTGACAAATGGATGGTGGGGGCTCCAGACCTAGGCATCAAGAATGAAAGTTACTGCCAAAAGATATGATGGAGAAGGGCATACCTCTAACCCTTCTTAGGGAGAGGCAAAGTTATACAATGTATCCAAAATGTAAAAAAAAAACAAAAACTTTTGTTGGATGGAGGGCAGGCGGGAGGGGGGAGGAAGTGTAGAGTTACATAATGTGGGCCGTGGGCGCCACCTGGGGATTGGACTCGCTAGAAGCTCTGGCATGTGGGGGGGGAGGGGTGGTAGGGGCAATGTATGTAACCCTAACAATATTTGTACCCCCATTATATGATGAAATAAAAGGAAAAAAAAAACAAGAAAAAAAGATATGATGGAGTCCAGAGATACCTTTCCTATCATCTTGGGGGTAGAATTCTATCTCAAACAGGAGTGGGGAACCTGTGGCTTTGTGATTTCAAGATTGTTCTTTTTTAAGCTCCAAAAGAGGCAAAAAAAAGCTTTATCTTTCTCTGCTGCGTCCCTTTTAATGAAAGGATTTGCTCTGTAAAATTTGGATTCAGTCGAAAGGCCAGACTCAAAGATTCAGAAGGCCACAGGTTTGCCATCCTTGGAAGATTTCTTTCTATTTGCCTTTGAGCTGAGATAATTTACATTTTAGAACCAGTGGAGCATTCGGCACCTAGAAGGAACCTGGGATACTGGTTAAATGTGTGTTCCAGAAAGTCAGGCAAACTTGGCACCCCAAATCCATCTTCCTTCCCCCATCTCTTCAGGTCTCTGAGGAAGGACTTGTAAACATAAATCAAATGTGTCATTGTGTATCTCTGCCTCTGTCTGGCTCTCCCTCACCCCTTGCTTGGGCACTCCCTGCCTACAAGGTGTTCTTATTTGGAAGGGTGGAGTCCTCTTTCAATGTGACTTGCCCTCCTGGCATCTGGAGCCACTGCTAGTGTACCTTAGAGCCTGGAGTCCAGCAGCTGGACACCTCCAGAGGGGTAAAGGTACTCTATGGTGGCAGGACCTAAGGGATCGAAGCTCATCATGAGCCTTTCACCCAGAATCACCCTCTGAGCACTGCCAACTGCCAAGAGTTTTATTACATTCTCTGTATTTCAGGGGCACTCTTCATAATCGCAAACTGGATTCTGATAGCTCTGGTTCAACTCCCTGCCTGCCTTCTGCAAGTTCAGCCCTATTTACTTCAGCCTGTGTCTCTGAAGTTCAAGTATATATATCTGTCTGCACAGCCCTGATTGACAAGCACAATGAAAATGTCTCATTCCTGTCTGGTTTGCATTTCATTACATTGGGCAACAATATGCCTTGGATTGCAGAGGACAAAGGCAAAACAGATTTGTCAAAAGGGTTGATTAACAATATCTATTTGTTCGTTCTCTATTTAATTTTAAGGGTATTTAGGGCTTATAAAATATGTGTTGAATGATGGGACTGTGGTGAAAATTCTGATGTGGCTAATAAAATCTGGAGCTCAGCAAGCAGTTGGCGAATGTGTCCGCAGGTCCTGAGATCGATAGTTCAGCTTAGCCCCTGAAGCCAATTAAGAGCTTTATCTTAGCATAAAAATAAAGAGGAGTTAAAAATGCATTCTTTTCCCAGCTTTCTTCCCCCTACATTTTTTATTGCCATTTGTAGTTTTCTTTTACAAAGATCTGGGACTCTGAAGAGAGGGTGGGGATTTATGTAAAGAAAGTGTCGTTTACCAGGAAAAAAAAATTCAATAACGGTGAGTTTCAAGGACATGTTTCAACGAGAAACACTTTGTGCTCCACTAGGGAGAGGCAGGGGCACCAAATTCAGTGTCTTGGAATAATTCTCTTCCTGGATTCAAAGATTCATTTATTGAAATAAAGCAGGAAGCATTGGCAGAACGGAAATCCGCTTGCTGGGTTTAAAGGGTCTTTAAAATGTTGCGAGTGTTAGATTGCAAGTCTTTTCTAAACACAAAACAGAAGAAAAGACCGCAGTGTTTCCCTTGGACTTAAAGAAAATTACTAGGTCTTCGAATTAGTATAATTTCATGTCCACCACAGAAAATGTGTTTAGAAAGAAGTCCTGCACGATAACACAATGTGCTGTACATGTTTTGTTTTTCAGGAGGCTGAAAAGAAAGGAAAAGTGCTGTGGAGTGGGGCTCTGGGTTGTAGGGAGAACCCAGTCCTACCCTACTTACTGCCCCTCAGGATGTTCTGTTTCCCTCCTGCTTCTCCAAGATGGATCTTAAAAATCAGGCTCAAAAGCCTTGCTGGTTTGGAAATGATCCGTTTCTCTGATTTTATTTATTGCTTTAGATTTGGGCATAAAAAATAAATGTTTTTCCTATTTACTGTTTGAACTCAGTGTGAGGGAAAGGATCCCATTATATTTCCTATCCATATAGACGTGAATATTTAGACCGGACCACATACAACCGGAGCACACATAAAAGAGATTTATTGGTTAATTTATGCTGCCTAATACACATGTAAACCCCAGTAAGCCAAAGCTGCCGAGGGAGCCTCGGTTATAGCGTAAAATAAGAACTACCACCCCTGGGTTCTAGTTATCTTCCCCTGCCCAGAGCTGTGACTCCTTTCTCCACCGGAAAAACGAAAAAAAAAAAAAAACCCAAAAAACAAACGGGTAGAGCGATTGTTAAAAAAAAAGCTGGAAAAAAAAAGGGGTACGATTTAAAATGAAAATTACATTACACAAAATAGTTTTTATAAATTAATAAAAATATCAAAAACAAAAAAGACACAAAACCATAACCCAAACAACAGTAACAGCAATCTAACATATAAAATTTAAAATGCAAACTTTAAAT
>CAUYPO010034343.1:0-19776 GCA_963574435.1 Cheirogaleus major
TGAAGATCCGCTCAGTCCAGGGGAGGATCAAGGCCTTTTCCACCTGTGCCTCCCACATCACGGTGGTCACCATGTTCGCCATTCCGTGCATCATCATGTACATGGGCCCTGGCTCTGGCTCCTTATCAAACAGTGGCAAGAAAATGGCCCTTTTCTATAACATTGCCACAGCCTTCCTAAATCCTGTCATCTACAGTCTAAGGAACAAGGATGTGAAAAAGGCCTTTTTCAAATTGATGGGATGGAACAAGGCCCCAGAGTAAGATTTTAAAGCTGAAGACATAGGGAGCTGAACAGAGCAAGACTTGCGATCAACAACTCTCTGAAGACTCTTCCCTGAGACCTAGAAGAGCTGGACTCTATAAAGATATAGTAACTCTTCGCCCACGCCCAGGTGGGAGAGGAAAAGGATGCTCAGACATCTGCAGTATCTACGGTGATGCTGTTTGAGACAGAGATAATTGTGAAGGTAGAGTGCAGTGCTTAAGAGCCTGGACTTTACTGCCAGAGATACCTGGATGAGATGTTCAATTTTCCCACTTAGTAAGTATGTGAATTTTTGCAAGTCATTTAACTACTCTAGGTTTGTAATTCTTTCTTACAGGGAAGTCATAATGATTAAATGAGACAGTATGTAAATATATGCTTAGTACAGAGTCTGGCATATAGTAACCTTTCAACAAATGTTAGTTTTAATTTTTTAAATTTATTACTCAGGGATGAACCACTAATCCGTCATCAGACATGATCCTCCTGGGCTGTGGAAGTGACTGGAGGTCTAGAAAGTAAAGCGGAAAGAGGGGAAACTGGAAGAAGTAGAAACTCAAAAACTGAAAAGCAGAGAACCTTAGGGTGAGAAAGAAACTTGAGAAGGAGGAAATGAGCCAGTATCTACCCACCTACAAACTGTGCCAGTCAGAGCACCTGAGGTTGATTGAAATTATCTTGGGGGGAAGGCTGCAATGTTTTGTTTCTGTGCTTTTAAAAAAATTTTATACTTTTTGATTTTCCTTTTTCCGTTGTTTTTAATAAAGTCCATTTTGGAACATTACAGCTTGTTTTGGGTGATTTCAAGGAAAAGGGACCTTGTCCGCCTAAGGATGATAAAAATGAGGAAAATCAGAAGGGGAAGAGTGGGCATAGTGTTATCCTCAGATGCAAAACTTAAGGAGTCTGGAGAGAGGTAAAAACTCGATGGGAAGGTTTAGCTCTATTTTCTCTTGCTTATTAATAGAAGGGCCTTCCCCCACCAAACTCTGATTATTCCTGATAGAATCTCTACAAACTCCATGAGAAGCCAGGGTCTATGCCAAGGGTATGAGTTCCCAACGTTCTGGAAAGTACTACCCTACCCACACACCCAGGAGCCACAGTGTTGCATAAATAATAAAGCAAAATTAAAATGTAGGTGACAAAACAGGGCCTATAATTGCAACATACTTATAGGCATATCGTTAACATCATTAACATAGAAAAAGCTCTTTCCAATTGGAAAGAAAAATAAAAAGACTTCAGAAAATTGGCAACAGATATGAATAGTTCATCAAAAAAGAAATCCAAATCATTAATAAGCATATAGGAAAATCCTCCCACAGTAGACATCAAGAAATGTAAATTAAAATATCAATTTCCCTTTTTCACCTTAGAAATATCCAAAGAGTTTTTAAACAGAAGTGTCAGAGACAACCAGAATACACTGAAAAAAGGACTTCTATAGATTACTAGTGGGAAAATAAATTGATTTTTTGCAAAATGATTTGACTTTATGTATCAAGAACATTACATATTTTCATGCCTTTCAATCCAATAATTCCACTTTTAGGACAACTTTGGAAATAGGATATCAGAAGCTTCAGAAAAGTAACACAATGATTTTTATTGTATTACTTATGATAAGGAAAAATTGGAACCAATTGAAAACACTTTTATAATAGTGAGTCCTTTAAATATATTATGATACGGCCACATAATGGTATACTATGTGGCCATTGAAAATGTATTTTATAAGAATATTTGATAATATAAATGCTCACAACTTAATTTTAAGTGAATAAAAGCATGAAATAGCTGGTGAGAAGCAGGGTGTGATCACACCATTAATAGTTGTAAATACTTTTTCACCCTTGAAATCAGACATCAAAGTTTATGGCAGGAGGAAGGAGCCACTAAGTCAACACTTCTCTGCCAACACAGATACACATATTCCACCCAACTATGAACCTTAGGTAATAATAATGAATCAATATTGCTACATCAATTATGAGAAACTTACCATACTAGTGGAAGATGTTAATAACAGGGGAAACTATGTGTGAGAAGAGAGAAAAGACATATATTAGAACACTATTCTTTCTTTGCAGTTTTTCTGCAAACCTAACACTGCTCTAAAAATAATAATTAATTAATTTAAAGGAGATCAAATGAAAATGCTAGAAAGAAAAGGCATGATATCAGAAGTGAATAATTTATTTTATTGGCTTATCAGCAGAAGACTACATACTGCTGAATCAACACACTCCAAGATAGGTCAACAAAAAACATCCACTGAAACACTAAGAGGAAAAAAAGGTGAACAAAGAGAAAAGAACATTCAAGATAAGTGGGACAATTCATTGGTCTAACATGTGTAACTGGAGTCAGAAAAGGAAAAGTGAGAAAAAATGGGTTAGAAAAAAATATTTGAAGAAGTGGAAACCAGGAACGCTCCAAAATTAATAAAACCACAAATCCAAGAAGCTCAGAGAACCCTAGGCAGAATAAAAAGATTAAAAACACACTAAGGTGCATTGTGGTCAAAATGGTTAAAACCTCAGATAAAAAGGTATCTTGATGGTAGTCAAAGAAAAAAGAAACATTACTTACAGAACAGTGAAGAATGACAGCAGACAGCTCATCAAAATTATGCAAGCCAGAAGACAATAGAGCTTCATCTTTAAAGTGATGTAAAAGAGAAAAACAAAAACAAAACCCCAAACCTTGGTAATCCAGAATCCTATACACAAGAAAAAAATCTTTCAAAAATGAAGGTAAAAAAACTTTTTCAGAAAAAAAACAGCTGAGCTCTTCTGTCAGCAGAACTGCACTATGGGAAATGTTACAGGAAGTTCTTCAGTAGAAGGCATATGTATGGCATAAGATAGAAATTTTGATCTGCACAAGAAATGAAGATCCTTGGAAATATAAAATACTTCTTATATTTAATCTCTCAGATGAAACTAAGTGACTGACTGAAGCAAAAATTGTAACAATGTATTGTATAATAGGTAGCAGTAAAATCTATGACCCAATGCATGACAGAGGATAGGAAGGAAAAAATAACAGTATACGGTGAAAGAATCTGACTCTATACATGAAGTGGTATGACATCATTTGAGGGGACTCTGATGAATTAAAGGTGTACATTATAAACCTTAGCACAACCACTAAAAGATAAAAGATGTAGCTAATATTGGAGATAAAATGGAGTCATAACTATGCTCAGTAGAAAAGTAGGCAGAATTGCTTCTGAGCCTTTTGAATAAGATCAAGTGTAACAGGAGGCAGAAAAGAGGCAATAAAGGGAAGAGAATAGTTGAGACAAATAGAGAATAATTAGCAAGATAGTGAATTTAAAACAAATTGTATCAATAATAGCACTAGAGGAGAATGAACTAACCACTTCAATTAAAGGCAGAAATTGTTACATTGTTTTTTTTGTTTTTTTTTTAAACAAGGTATCTAGTGTTCACCAGGGTTTCAGGAGGGGGGGGAAGACCCACATCATAGGGATGTGGTGAGCATTGTGGGGGGGAAGGGCATACCTCTAACCCTTCTTAGGGAGAGGCAAAGTTATACAATGTATCCAAAATGTAAAAAAAGAAAAAATCTTTTATCGGATGGAGGGCAGGCAGGAGGGGGGAGGAAGTGTAGAGTTACATAATGTATGCTGTACGCGCCACCTGGGTATTGGACTCACTTGAATCTCTGGCATTTGGGGGGAGGGAGGGATGGTAGGGGCAATGTATGTAACCCTAACAATATTTGTACCCCCATTATATGATGAAATAAAAAAAATAATGAAACAAAAACAAAAACAACAAAAAAATGACAGGCCAGCTCTCATGGCCAGCAAGAGAGAGAAATAATTACATCAGAGAAATAATTACATCAGTAAATTTTCCTTAATGACTCAAAAAAATGCCGTTGGTCATTAGAATGCATTATACATGTGTAGTTTTATTTAAGCCACATGTCAGATTATCTTCTTTGTTATCATTTTTCAATATTTTATCAACCCAGTATTACAAGCCAAGTATCATTCTCTTCACTGGAATGGCCACCACTGTTGCTGTCCACATGGGAGAGCTCTACCATGCTCATTCACCCCAACCATGACTATCAGCATAGAAACTCCTCTATACCATTGCATTCAGGTGTAGGGGTCCCTGTGCCCTTTGTAATAACAAATGAAAAGTAACAATAAGAGGCCTAATTCTCCTTGTTAAATATAAGGGAAGAGACTTCTCCCCTATTTGTTTTGTTAGAGCATTTACTTTAAGAAAGTTGTAAATTTTTTCTCTATATCTTTAAAATGTATGTTAATCTTTTTAGAAACTAAATAAGCTTCCTGCCAGCTTTATGATCCAGGAATGTCTTTCTCAAGGACCTGGAAGCCATCTCTTTGAAATGTAAACAAAAAGGAAACAGTACCCTTATATCCCAGTTTCTGTGGTAGGGTAGGAGCCTAACTTCAGTGGATGCCTGGCTCCAAGTTGCAAAACAACCTTCTGTCAAAAAGATATGAAAAGTTTATTTTTCCTTTGTTTGAAACCAATTAACTAACACAGATGGTCACCCCAATTAACAGGTAAATTTAGGACAAACTATATGTAATAAATGGTGCTGTCAAATCCTGACTTGAGTAATTATTGTCTATTTAGAGACCATGTAGATAATGAGTTATATCTGCTTTATAAAAGGGTTAGATTTCTTTTTGTCTTTGCAATCTCTTCGCAGATTGCCTGTGATGTGTATCAAATTCTGGTTTAATGCTTATTCAATAATAAAACTGTTTTCTTTCTTTACTGTCTTTATGGAGAGGTTTTCTGGGTTGGAAGAAGATTTTTTTTTTTAATTATATTTCTCCAACAACATAATATGTAACCTTGGGGCTTTGTGGAGAAATATCCTCATTAGGTGGTCAAATGAGGCAGAGAGAAACAATTCCAGGTCAGAGCTGGATTTTTCTTACTCAAACCAAAATGGGACTCTTGGCTGACTGACTGGTCGAGGCTCTGGGTAGAGGCCCTAGTTCCCAATTATGTGAAAATGGCCATATTGGCTAGCACGTTCTACTTAGTTTGATTCCTTCCTTGGGCATGCAAAAAATGTCCCTCATATATGTTTTCTACTTACTCTACTTGTTCTGGCACTTTTCAGACTATAGAGTATATTCCACGAAAACTCTTCTGGGTTGGTTTTGAGAATTCTGGGCTTTTCCATCCAAAACTCTAGCACCTACTAGACCAAATGAGTTTTTTCTTTTATTCCTCAATATATTCTCTTCTTTTTCTACAAATGTTTTCAAATGACCTTTCAACGAGAGTTAACAGCCAAATGCTTTTTCTGCATCTGTTGAGATGACCATATGGTTTTAATTCTTTATTTTGTTACTGTGGTGTCAGTTAAAACAGAACTCAGACCATTAGCAGCATATGACTATTTGAGGCTTTGCTTTTCAAAAACCAATAGGATCTTGAAGATGGTGCAGTGGTGGTAACGGTGGTGTTAGGGAGGATAATTTCTCCAAGTATAGATAAATAATAAAATTATACATTAAAGGGTTCATGTTTTAAAAGAGTTGAATTTTCTAAACCTTTTCCAGTTGCATTTAGATAATTGCCTTACATTACTTGAATCTGCATGAAACTCTTTTGAAACCGGATTTGTGTGCCTTGTAATTTACCTGGTCAACACATATCTTCCCTCTAACATAGTATATCTTGAATTTAAGGTTATCTTCACAAATTTGGGCATTTTCTTGCCTTGATGCTCTATTATATCTCACTTAATTAAAGCTTATAAATTATTTAAGCAATATTTACATCATTTGGGTAAAGTATCATTTTATTGTGTTTCTCAGTGAAACCATCCTAATAGAATCAATTGAAACTAAGATGTTAAAGCTTTGATAGAGGCCTAATTTTGCAAGGTATAAGGTATAGTTATAGTTAAAAATTAGCTATTGCCCCACAGCCTGCTTCCCTATAACTGCTTACTCCTTAGGAGTCACAAAGCTAGTGATCACAAGATTTACAACTTGTCTTAATAGCTTGTATAGATAACACATCTATTAAGAGACATAAGGCTGTTTTTTAAAACGTTTTCCAGACTCTGAATTCCAAGGGCCCACTGATGCCAACTGGACCAGTGACCCATACAGTGGAACTGACACAATCAATCCTGTGACCCCTGCCAAGGAATTGACTCAGCGCAAGAATGTAGTTTTCACATCCCTGTGATTTTACCTGCAACGTAACCAATCAGAAATGCCAGTTCCCTAGCCCCCTGCCCACAACATTTTCTTTAAAAACCCTAGCCTAGAACTCTTTGTAGAGATGGATTTGAGGGATTCTCCCCACCCTCAATCTGGTCTCCTTATTTGGCTTCCCAGTGATTAGTAAACTCCTTCTCTGCTGCAATTTCTGCTGTCCCAGTGTACTGGCTCTTTTCTGCTGTCAATGGAAAAGAAGCCAAACTCTGTAAAATAATTTAAAGAGGTTTATTCTCAGCCAAATTTGAGGACCATGGCCCAGAGCCACACCCAAGAAGCCTTGAGCAAGTGAACTTGCTGTGATAGAGTTACAGTTCGGTTTCCTACTTTTCAGCAAGACAGGAATTACTTGTAGAGTCATAAATCAATGCACAGAAGGTGTACATTGGTTGGGCCTGAAAAGGTGGGACATCTAAAAGGGGGAAAAGGGGGTAAGTGGTCTTATAAAGACTCTTTGATTTGTAATTGGTTAAAGAAATGAATCTTTGTCTAAAGGCTTGGAATACTTTAAGGTAAGGAAGTCTCAGAGACAAGCCACTAGTCGTATAGCCAGTCTCTAGTGATTTGTTCTGTGAACTAGGGACCTGCAGGTGTGGTGTAAGCTTCATCTTGCATAGCCTTTGGCCTGTTAATGAGTTACAAAGGATATCTCCAAGAAGGGAGGGTGTCATGATTAGGCATGTCTGACCTCCCTTCTCATGGCCAGCAACTCAGTTTTAGGGTATCCCCCTTGGCCAAGAGGGGGTCCATTCAGTCAGCTGGAGAGGAGCTTAAGTTTTCACTTTAGTTCACACTGTGCAGTGGACAAAATGAACCTGGTTGGACAGTAACATCACTAACTTTTTTTTTTTACTTCCTGTGGTTCCAGAGTAATTCATGTGTAACAAATGAGAAGATTTTCTTTCTTAGCATCCACCTTCAGCTACTTCACTTCTTTCAGGTTTTGGTTTAGTGTTTCGCAGTCATAGAATGCTACCTTCTTTTCAATATCTTCAGTATTAGGAGCTATCACTAGAGGGAATGGGTGATAGCCCTTAATAATGCCATTGTTTAATATTCACCTTGACCATTTGGGTACAGGTATACTATTTTTCTACATGCTATAACACATACCAGTTTATAATAACAATGATGATAGTATTAATGTAATTTGCCATTTTTTGAGCTCTTACATTCTATAAGAAATTACATGGTCATTTTATATACATAATTTCATTTGACTTATAAAACCTGTGAATTAGGGGTACTATTTTTATCTTTACTATCCAGAAAAGAAAACTGAGTGAGTAAGTTGAAATAATTCAACCACGATCACACGGTAGAGCACCCTATTTTGACTACATGGCTGGACCCTTTAGTCACATTGCTGTATTACTGTAAAGTACATGGAGTTCTGATTTAGTTATTAAACTTACTTCAAAATGGATTCAAGCTAGCATTGTTCTTCTTTTATTAACCAGAGAACTTAATCAGTATTTGACAATAATTAAGAATGTAGCTTCATCATCTGAATGCTCATGTTGGTTGTTTCCATTACTGTTATGCTATTATTAATATTAACAAATAAGGAAGGTAAGAATACTTCTTACAGGAACATTTCCAGTCAGGATGTAAGTCTTTTTTTTTTTGACAGAGTCTCACTCTGTTGCTTGGGCTAGAGTGCCATGGTGTCAGCCTAGCTCACAGCAACCTCAAATTCCTGGGCTCAAGCAATCCTCCTGCCTCAGCCTCCCAAGTAGCTGGGACTATAGGCACGTGCCACTGTTCCCGGCTAATTTTTTCTATTTTTAGTTGTTGGGCTAATTTCTTTCTATTTATAGTAGATATGGGATCTCACTCTTGCTCAGGCTGGTCTCGAACTCCTGAGCTCAAGCAATACTCCCGCCTTGGCCTTCCAGAGTGCTAGGGTTACAGGCGTGAGCCACTGCGCCCGGCCTGGATATAAGTCTTTTAACCCAACAGACACTCTTTATCTAGATTGTTCTAATGAAAGGAATCATTTTGTTCTTTTGAGACTGTTATGCACAGAACCATCCTAACTCACCAGGTTTATCCATGAACTTAAAATCAGTAATTTCTGGAGCAAAATGGATTCAGCTTGTCTAAAAAAGGAACCAATTTGTGACCCTAATATGAAATGATTTAAAAATAATACCAGTGCATCTCTACAAAAAATAAATAGCCAGGCATGGTGGTGTGCACATGTAGTCCCAGCTACAGGGAGGCTAAGGCAGGAGGGTTGACTGATCCTAGGAGTTTGAGGTTCCAGGGAGCTATGAAAGTGCAGCTGTACTCCACCCTGGGTGACAATAGTGAGTTAAAAAAAAAAAATCAACAACAACAAAATAGTACCAATGCAGAAATAGACCTATGATTTGGTGACATTTCTTAAAACTCAAATATTTTATTATTTTGGTTATTTCATTTTCTGTCATAATTTTAAACCTTCAGAACCCATTGTAGTGACATCATATGGCATTTTCAAATAATAACCTCCAAGAATAAAATATTTAACTTCCCAGAATATTAAACAATACTGGGTAATAATCTTTAATAGGCTACTATCTGACTCTGGTAGAGCAGGGATATTGGTCTAAATGTGAAGATAAAAAAATTAGTACAGTCCATGAAAGCAAGAAATCACATAACATTCAGAACTTATAAGCCTCCCATTAGCCCTGTGAGAAGTATAACGTCTCTGTCCTGTCTGCCTAATATGATGGCCACCTTATAGCAAAATATATACTGATATTCAACAGCAAGATCTCTTTAATGCCTTATTGGGCTTTTGCTACACTTCATTTTTAAACATAAAACAACAAGCCTACTGGCCTGGAGAAAAGTTCATTTTTAGCAAAGCTGCCTTTTAATTCAGGTATAACACAGTGCCCCAAGACTCTTCTAAATTTTTCTTGATAGATATTTTCAGATCTATTTATCATGGTCACAGCATGAAGTAGTTTCTGATTTATGTGGTGAGCTTCAGACTTTTGGTATTTTCTCTTGTGGCCTCAATCCATCAGGAAGCAGGTCTGCATCACATTTAACACCAATACAGTACTGTCGATAATGCCCAAGCAGCCAGTGTGCATAACAAGAAGGACCATGGCAGAGATGGAGGGCTCAGGATGTGAGCTGGAAGTCTGAGCAGCTTAACCTGAAAGATTTTTCAAATTCATGGGATTTTTATATATTTGGAGGGAAATAATGTGTGCTGCTGAATTAGAAAGCCAGAAAAAATTTCTCTTATAAGTGGAGATTTACAGTAAAACTCCATGGATTTGGTATTGTTTAAACAAAAGGCTTTCAGATTTCAATGAGAGAAAGGAGGGATTTCTCTCAGAGGTCTGGGTCAACCAGACCATAAACCTCAATATCATCATCTTCCCATTATTTGGCCCAGAGCCTGTTGTATTATAGGTGATGTTAACTATAGGTTAGGTCTAACCGAAAGTCAAGGCATGCTGTAGTTCCTTGAGATTTCTAACTGGTAACACATCATCACTTCACTCCCATGCTGTACTTTGGATGATGTCTAAAATTTGCTACTTTCATATCCAATTTCTCATTTCTAGTGGGAGAGCCATGTTGTCTAAATTCTAGCTGAGGTTATTTTGGCTGAAGAGAAACATGAAACAAGTTATGTATTTGCAACTGAGCATAAATATACTTTCTGAAGCCTAGCCAAATGTTTGTCACGATATTACAATGTATCTTTGCACATGCTAGATACTAGGTGCTCAGTAAATTTGCTGACAAATTTAGACAGGTGTAATGAAAAAAATGAGTGTCTGTCAGTAGATGCTAGAATGCTTATAACAAACATTGGCCAGAAAACATTTGTTTATTCAGCAAATATTTACTGAGAATATATGCTGTGGTAGACACTAGGCTGTACACTGAAATGTCTTGGCACAGGAAGCTCAGAGTCTATTGTAGATAACACCAAGATTAAAAAATAATTATTTTCCAGGATGGCGGAAGCCATACTGGAATGTGAGAAAACTCCAGGGACAACAAAGAAAGGGTGTTGAAGTTTGGAAAGAGATCAGTAGAAAAGAGCAAAACCAGTCTCATAGAATTGTTTACTTTTTCTTATAAACTTTTGTTTTGTTGTTGTGAAATATAACATACTTAAATAAAAGTGTTTTGAGCAAAAATGTACCACATAATGATTTATCATAAATTGAACGTTCTTGTAAAACAGTGCTTTTCAAACTATCTGTGGTGAAGGACCAGATTTTGTTTTTTTCTCTAATCCATCAGTTAAAAAAATACAATTAAAATGATATACTAAAAAAAGAGAAGGAAAACACATGGTTTCATAAAAATGCATATTTTTGAAAAAAACAGTAGAAATGAATTACTACAAAAATAAAATAAAAAAAAAGACAAAGACAAAATCCAAGCCCAATTTTTAAATTTATTATATTCAACAAACATAAAATTACTTGGTCAAAATAAGGTTTCTGAATGTTTACTTTCAATTTCTGTAATTATCTCATGTGGACTCAGGGACTAACGGTAGCAATTAGACAGGGTTCAATTGCTAAAGAAACTCGCTCACAGGAGCAAAAAGGACAATGCTTACAAAGATATAGTTTGTTACAGAAAAGCATACAATATCACAGCAGCATTAAAGTAAGGCTACACATCACAGCCAAAGACTGTTTCCCAGCAAAGTGTTTAGAGAGGCCAGATGCAAGATCCAGCTGTCTCACCTCTGTAGGGCCATACTGGACACACTTTTTCTTTTGGACCATTGACATCTGCATGGGATATTTTGGATTAGGGAGCCCAAAATGGAGTTTTGCTGGTGCTTCTCATGCCCTGCTGGTCATATAGGTACATTCTTGCTATGTAAACCAGCCTCAATGTCAGAGCCCCTCAGCAGTCACACTGAAACCAGCCACAAATCATCAATCTTAATGTTGTTAATGAAAAAGTGCTGACAAGCTGGTACAAACTACCTCTAAACTCCTCAGACTCAGGTTTACAAAGAAACACTATTAATCAGTGCATTTCATGCCTTGACCAGTGGTTAGCACCTTGCAGGTACTTCAGCAAAACAGCTCAAACCAATTCTAGGCCTATTGATATTAACCTTCACAGCATAACTCATAATAGTTCATGGACTGGTACTACTTTATAGGCCACACTGAGTAGTGATGAGGTGTGGAATGTCTAGGTCAAAAAGTAGAACATGGCCAACACCCCAGAAGTCTTTCATATGCCCAAACAATCATTAATCCCTCCTTTTATCAAAGGTAAACCAACTATCCTGAATTCATAATGATCACTTTCTTACCTTTCTTTATAGTTTTTCACATCCATGTCCTTTTTTTTTTTACATTTTATGTAAATAGAATCATAAAACATATAATAATTTCTGTCTGGATTCTTTTAGTCATAATCATATTTGCAAGATTCATCTAATGTGTTAGGTGTAGTTGTAGTTTGTTCATTTTCAATGCAGTATAGAATTTTATTGTGTGTCTATGTCATGATGTATCTATTTGAATATTGATGGATATTTGGGTGGTTTTAAATTTTTGACTCTCATGAATAATGATGCTATGACCATTCTTGTTCATGTACCTTTTACAGTTCTCTCAGGCATATAACTAAAGTGGAACTATAAAGTTGTATGTTGTGTATATGTTTAGCTTTAGTACTTACTGTCAAATAGTATATAAAAGTGGTTGTACCAATTACACTCCCACCAGCAGTATAAATTTTCCTTTTGCTTCACATTTTTGCTAATACCAGAATTGCTGACTTTTAAATTGTTGCCACTCTGGAGAATGTGGGGTAGAATTTCACTGTGGTTTTCACTTGTATTTCCCTGATTATGAATAAAAATGAATACCTTTTCATTCATTTATTGACTATTGAATGAGGCTTTACCTATTTAAATCTCTTATCTATTTTTCTATTGATTTCTATTTTTTACTGATTTGTATCAGTTCTTTTTATATTCTGGATATAAATTTTTCTTCAGATATACGTGTTGCAAATATATTCTACTGTGTGGATAACATTTGAGTCTTTTAAAGGCATCTTTTGATGATAGAAATTCCTAATTTTAATGTAGTACCATGTGTCAGTACTTTCCCTTTATAATTAATAGATGAGATTATACCCTATTCATCTTTTGACACCCCAAGATCATGAAGATATTCTTTTACATAATCATACAGAAGCATCATTGTTTTGCAGTTTACATATAGGGTATGTTTTCATGGTGTAAGGTGAGAGTCAAGTTTTATTATATTTTCTTTCGCATATGTAGTTGACCCAGAATAATTTGTTGAAAAGAACATTCTTTTCTCATTGGTCTACAGTAGCATCTTTACCTTTGTCATAAATCAATTGCTTGTTTACATGTGGGTCTCTTTCTGGTCTCTCTCTTCTATTCCATTAATTTAATTTTCTATCTTGGTGTTCTGTTCCTGTCACATTGTTTCAGCTAACATAGTTGCATGCTAATTATTGCTACCTGGTAAAGTAAGTCCTTCTAATCTGTTTTTCTTTAATAATGTCTTGGCTATTTTTGACCCTTTGCCATGTAAATTTCAGAATGAGGTTGATAAGTTTCATACAAAAACTTATTCAAATTTATGATCATGGGCTGGCTGTCCCTTCATTTATATGAGTTTCATTTGTTTTACTTAATAGTGTTTTATTGTTGTGAGGTCTTGCACACATTTACTAGATTTATTCTCATGTATGTGTTGCTGTTCTGATGCCTATTCCAAAACTTCACTCGGAAATGCAACCAATGTTTGTATATTGATCTTGTATCCATAAACCTTGTTAAACTCATTTATTAATTGCAAAAATTTATCTATCTTTTGAGTTTTCTATATCTCTGGTAATATCAACAATGAATAATGGCAGATTTATTCATATCGTCTATTGAAGGTGAGATTCCCCATAAGTAGGCCCTAGGACAAAGATCCAAGTGTAAATGGTGTATTTGGGAGTTGATCTCAGGAAACACTAGTGTGGGAGTAAAGAGGTGATAGAAGACAAAGAAGATAAAGAGTTCACTATCAAACAAGTTGCCTTGAAAGCTTAACCTCACTGGGGAATTCATAAATTAATGTAGCAAATGTACATCAGAGTCATCACATTCAAGGGGTAAGCAATCTGAAGTATTTATTTTAAATGTCCTGTGTACCTGTGGTTGAGGGATGCTCCCAGGGTGAATTAATTCCCTGGGGTGAGCCATTTCTAGCCTGCTACTAGGGCAGGGGAAGTGACTTCAACAGTGAAAGAAAGATCTCAGCAAAAGAATGAAGGTGCTGGTAGTTGGCTGGTGTATATTGAAGTGGTAAAATCAAGGCGGTATAGACTAACTGCCAGTAGCACCTACTACATTGTCCAATCCTTACAGAATTTTTTTCTCTTGCCTTATTGTGCTGGCTGGAACCTCTGGTTCATATTGATTAAAAGAAGTGATAGAAGTTATCCTTGCATGGTACATGATCTCAAAGGAAGAGCTTTCAATATTTTACATTTAACTATGATGTTCTTTATGGGTTTATTTATAAATACCCTTTATCAAATTAAAGAAGTTTTCTTCTATCCATAGTTTCTTTTTTAAAAACACAAATGGGTGTTGAATTATATCAGATGTTTTTCTTCATCTAATGAGATGGTGGTATGACTTTTCTCATTTATTCTGTTAATGTGGTGAATTACATTGATTAATTTTTAAATGCTTAACTAACTGTGCATTCTTGGAATAAACTCACTTTGTTCGTTTTGGTTATTATATAGTACAAAAACATTTTGCCAAATTTAGTTTAAGAGTTTTGCATTTATATTCCTGTATGAGATTGGCTAGTATTTATTTTTTTTTCTTGATTTACTCATCAAAATTTTTAATAAAGGTAACCTTTATTAAAAATGCTAGTTTTCTGAAATGACTGATAAGTGTTTCTTCTGTTCTTATTTTCTTGAAGAATTTGTATATAATTGCCATCATTTCTTCCTTAAATCTTTGAGAAAATTTGATGAAGACATCTGTGCCTAAAGTTGTTTGATATGGAAATTTTTTAAATTATAGATTCAATTTCTTTAATAGTTATGTGAATATTTATACTTTTGATTTCCTCTTGCATCAGTTTTGTTAAATTGTACTTTTAAAGCAATTTTTCATTGTATTAAAATTTTTATTTTCATTTTGTTAAATTATATTATTATTAAATTATTATATATTATATTTAATAATATAATACTAATTAGTTATTAAATTATTTAATTAAATTATTATTTTAGTTTTTGTTTTCATTTTATTAAAGTTTTTTAATTGACTTAAAGTAGTTCATAAGAACCTTTTATTACATTTGTAGTAAAAAAAAAAGGCTTCTACACCCCTAATGCTAGTTATTTATGTCTTTTGTCTTTTTGTTTTTCTTGATCAGTATAACCAGAGGTTTATCAAATTTGTTCTGGTCTTTTCAAAAAACCATATGTGGCTTTCTTGACCCTCATTATTATGCTTGTTTTTTGTTTTATTGATTTATGTACCTTTATTATTTGCTTACTTTTACTTTCTTTGGCTTTACTTTGATTCATTCATCCCTTAGTCACCCTCAGGGGAAAGGTTGTTCCAAAAGTCAGGCTCTGCATTTTGGCCTCATAATTCTTTACTGTCTTATTAGTTCTTCAATAATTTCAAGATGTTTTAAAATTTTGTCTCTAGCTTTTCCAATTGTCCTCTGAGAGATCATTGGCCCAAGTTATCTAATCCACTATTACCAAAAGGGAAAGTCCCTAATTGTTCATTTTTGGACATTTTTTTGAACAAGGTGTTGTGATTTTTTATTGTTATTTTTCTGAAAACCTTCCCAGTAGCCTTTGGATAGACTTGAATGCTCCAATTCAAACTGCATTAATGGATAAAATAAAACCTCCTAAAAGCAATGTAGAGTAGGGGAGGGGGACAAGTCTCTGACACAGGCTGTTAACTCCTGTTATTGGTTTGCATCTGCTCTTATGCTCATCTTTAGAGTTCAAGAACTCATTTAAAATGCGTCTGTAAATAAGTTCCCTAGCCCTTCCACACCTTTCCTTTCGTGTTTCTTGCAGTCCTTTTTAATATGCCAGAACAACCTGTTAGACATAAGTCACCAACTATAAACTATATTTATAGTTTATAAACTATAAAAAAGTTGTAAACACCTGTACCTGAAACAAACTCCTGGCTTATGCTGAGACTAGATAAAAAGACACAGAGACTGAAGTGAGGACAAAGCAGTACGGTCATGTAGATAGCAGACGGTGGGACTGAGAAACTGTGAGATACACTGGGGCACGAACCACCAGAACTAGGGAGCTTCATGGAAGCTTGGAGGGGATAAGTAATCTCTTTCCTCAACGTCAGTAAGACTGACTGCTGATAATGGTTAGTGGGTTGTTTGCTCCAGTTGAAATATTCTTATCTGTACTGTATGATTCTACCTAACCTTGGTGCAATGCATGTCTTATGAATAGCCTGCCATTTTTCAGATTGGGCATTTATGTCATACCTTTTCCCCTATAACAGAGGATAGAGGTCTTGGATCCTTTGAAGGATGTTGTTATTAATAACATTAAGGTAGAACCTTCACCCCTGACCAAATTGTGCCACCAGAACTAATTTGTAGAAGTTTGCAGTGGTAGCAGGAAAACATACCACCTCCATTCTATATGTATAAAATGCATACTTAAATATTTATCTATATACTTATATATTCATAACTCAGTTTTTGCCCTGGCAGAACTTATGGCATAGTTCAGGAGGAAACATACACACACATGCGCACGCGCGCGCACACACACACACACTCTAGCAGAGAAAGACCATCGGGTTAAATATCCATCAATAGCACAGAAGTTCAAAGCAGAGAGGTGTGCACTGGAGTTGTAAGGAAGCATTTATGCAAGACATGAGATCATCTAGGTCTTGGAGCATAAGTAGGTTATAAAAAGACAGGAGATTAATAGCTCAAAACCAGATTGGTATCTTGATCTGCACCCCATGAACAATGGCCTTTTACTCAAAATAGTTCATGTCCTTTGATTTAACACAGGTATGACTTTGGCTGCTACACTATTAGAAATAGGATGAACTCATGTATCTGTTTAGAACTTTCTTCATTGATTTTTCTACGTTCTCTTTCAGAGTTATTTTAGGCATAGAGCATGATAAATCCTTAATTTAGATTTGAGATTTTGAGGCAGCACAAAGGATATTGTCTTAGAATAACATATATTTTCCATAGAACATTACCAGAATAGGCTACAAAGACCTAAATATCAGTAGGTAGGTGAGTTGTCATGTTGTCTTCTCAGTGAGTCATTTTTGGTTGGTCAGTGCATCACTGACTGTCCTCTGTAGGTGGAGGTTTATAGGATTATGGCTTCAGGTGTGCTTGCTTTCATTTCATCACAGGTCAGGAAAGGCAAATCAATGGTAAACCTAATTTTGTTCTCTTCTCCTGGCTCAATTATACCTCTCTGTCTCACCCCCGTGGAGTCTTTCTCAATAAAATCATTGAGGCACTTTCTACCAATCTATTAGAGCTATCGTGCAAGTTTGAAGCTATCCCAAGCAATAAATCTGTACGTCTGGGGCTTCACTCAGCTGAAAGGGATTATACTGGTAAATAGCAGCAAGAACCTATATGTTTAGGCTATCCATAAGCAAAGAAAATAGACAGGGCATATGACTCAGGTGATTATGCCCAGGGCATATGACTCAGGTAATTCAATGCTAATAATTTAAAGATATTTTTCAAAATATTTCAATATTTTTCAAAAAATAAAAATCTAGGATAAAATCAAGTACTTTTCTCAATGATGTTTCCATTGTTATTTCATCTAATCTTCTCAATAAATATCTCAGTTTAGATATTTTTATTATGCAATACAATTTTTGCTAGATTGTAATAAATTTGGTGGTTTATAATAAATACTCCATTATAAGTGGCTTAAATAATAGAGTTCAATTGAAAAGATTTCTCATAATAAGAAGTTTCAAAGAGGTGGCTCCCAGACTGGCTACTCAGCAGTTCAATTCATCAATTCTCTTATTTCTCTTCTCTGCAGTTCTCTTGGCTTTCCCTTCATAGTTCATGGTTGGAGAATATTTGATTCAGGCACAACTTCCTCACACAATAATATTCAATGTAGGTAGCAAGAGGGGTCTGGGATAGTCTTCATATGTTTCACTCTTTATTTATAAAGGAGGAATTTTTTTTTAATTTTTTTTTTTTTTTTTTTGAGACAGAGTCTTACTCACTTGCCCTAGGTAGCGTGCAGTGGTGTCATCATACCTCACTGCAACCTCAAACTCTCGGACTCAAGCGATCCTCCTGCATCAGCCTTCCAAGTAGCTGGGACTATAGGCAAGCGCCAAGACACCTGGCTAATTTTTCTATTTTTAGTAGAGATAGGGTCTCACTTTTGCTCAGACTTGTGTGGAACTCCTGAACTCAAGCAATCCTCCCACCTTGGCCTCACAGAGTGCTAGGATTATAGGCTTGAGCCACCATGCCTGGCTCAGGGAGGAATATATTTCTAAGGAATCTTCAACAGTATTTCTCTTAGGTCTTATTTAGTTACATGCCCTTGTCCTGCTGCCAGGCTGGGAGATTGCCTGCTAGTATTTTAGTGGATTTGGTATTTCCAACAGGAAAGAAGGCAAGGGGAAGTGTGAACATCAATAGAGCTCCCATATTTACCAAGACTGATAACACGATCTTTTAATATTCCTATAGGCTTTATTTTGAAGGAATCATATCATAGTCATGGAGAAGTAGGAGAGGGGAATAGTTTTAACATTAATTATAACATTAATTATAATAATAGTTGCTCCCAGTTATCAGCACCTACTTTGTCCTAGTGACTGTACTATTTAGTATTCTTCACATTATTTCATTTAATCCTGACCTCATGAGACAGTAAATATACTTCATCTCAGTTTATTAATGAAAAAACCAAGACTTAGAAAGACAAAAGAATTCATTCATTATCTCTCAAGTGAAAAGAGAAAAAAGTGAAATAAAAACTCAGGCAATACGGTTTTTAGATTATAATTTCCTAGTGACTTACCATTCTACCTCCCTGTGAAATAATTGTGTTCCTCCAGGAGACCATTGGTTCTCTCCTCTCTGAAAGTTGGAGTGTTCAGAAAGGAATACAGGGCCCCCACTGACTTTTTGAAGATCTCTTGTGTTTCCATAAGCTGTGCCTGGGTCTCTCTATTTCCCAGGCTAAGAACCTGGCAGAAAGAACAGAAATGATCCATATGCAAATCAACTGCTGAGAGTTGAGGGGCTCCTGAAAATCTGTAGATCTCTCAAGGGTATGAATCCAAAGTGGTATTCCAAGTGCCTAGCAGAGCACCTGCTAGGCTTCTAATCAATATTTATTATTTATTAACACCTAATATTCCTTCTGCTGACCTCAGATTGCATGAGAAATGAAAGCATTTGTGTCATGGCCCGTTTGCAGGATGGGGGATGAACACAAAACACAAAGAAACACACAAAGAAAGACACGGACACACATAAAGATGGTACAAGACTGCAGCGCCGAGTGCACCAGTCCTTTTATTTTTATACCCTAAAAATCAAAGTTACTTCCTTATACATGACCACTCAGGCATTGCAGCAATGGCCATAAATTCCAGAACACGTAGCCTAAGGACACAGATGTCCCATGACTCAGGGTCTTAATGCGGTTGCTTAAGGTAACGGCCATAAGACAGAGTTTGAGATAAGCACAGATAAGCAATGCAGCCACAAAGGGGAACTTTCCCTTCCCATCCCTTTCAGCCTGGCCCCCTGTGGCTGTGCCTGTCTTAGGTTGTTCCTCTTAGAGGAATCTTACCTGTCACTGGCTAACCAGTCATCCCATGAGCTCAGGCAGTACCAATAAAGGCAAGATGTTTATCAAGTGGCCTCCAGACCCTCAGGGCTGTGGGGCTGGGAAACATTTGCTTACATGCAGAAACTCAAACTCTTTGTTATGCCTTCAAGCAGCAACCCTGTTTGTTAGGTGAACCTAAGCCAGAATGTATGACTCTCACACTGCTCTGGGCTTGGCACGTACTCCTTCTCCTAAGGTTAATTCTTAAGCTGCACAATTATATGGCAAGCCCTCAACACATTTGATTTAAAGCTTTTATTTTCTTGGGTATTTCTAAAATGCTAGTAATCCAAAAAACCTTATTAGAAACCCACTAAGTA
>CAUYPO010034345.1:0-18733 GCA_963574435.1 Cheirogaleus major
AGTGAAGCCAAGGATTTATCTGTGCCATTAGGTACCGGTACGAATTGCGTAGACTCTTCTCTTCAGTTCTCAAAGTAAATTGGGGTTCCTGGACCTGTCAGCAAGTGACATTCTTTACTTACAACAGATCAGGAAATGTTACTGATGAGGTACCTGGCCAGTTTTTCCAAAAGGCTTTTTATCAGCCTCATAAAGTCAACCTTAATTCCTTAACGCAGTCTGGGCACCTCTGACAATAAGCTATTCCAGTCAAAGCCTTGGTAAAATAACCAGTGTCCTGTTACAGAAGAAAAAAGATTCTTATTGAACTTATGCAAGTAACTATATTGTCGTAAATTAAGAATACTTACAAATAGTTTTCAAATTCTGGAGAAATCAAGTAGAGAGAAAAATAAATGCTTCACATTTTGCTTACAAATATGTACTTTGTTGTAAGATATAACTAGCCCAAAAGAAGGAAAAAGGTTTTCTTGACTTCTGGAAAACAAAATATAAAAAGAATCAGCAATGTTTCAAACAAGAACTCATTAAAAATTTAGTGCAGTCCCATGTAATTAATTTCTGCTCTAAGGTTAAGTTAGCAATACTCTTGGACATATCAGCTTTTTAATTGAAGTCTTGGAAGTTTGTCTTGTCTTAGTCCAATGGTATATAATCTGGGAGCCTTCTTTCTGGCCACCCAAACTCTTTCACCCTTGTGGTGAAATCTCGCCTTGATGGCTTTGAACTCCTGTGTGTCCTTTAAGATGCTGCTCAAATATCACCTCCTCCAGGAAGCCTTCCCTGATACCCCTGTGGGGTTAGGTGCTTCTGTGGTGCTCCCACAGCCCTGTCTTGCCCCGCTCCATTGCTGGTCTCCCTCAGCACTGTGACCTCTTTGAGAATGAGGCAAAACCAGGGTCTTCACTGTGATTCTGAGGCCCGCGGGGGCCGGGCAGAGACGGAGGCGGGGACGTTGGCTGAGGAAGGCGTGAGTGGCGGTCCTGGGTGAGGGGCTCTTCCCAGCGTGGTCTGGTCACTGTCCCTCAGCGCCTACTTGTCTGGGCCTGCAGGGCAGCCCACAGGAGGTTAGGGCCAGTAGTCTCCAGCAGTGCCCTGACTCCTGCCCCCTCCGGGATCCTGCGTCCAAGGGGGACTTTCTTGGTAAAAGAGTGACTCACACGTTAGAGAAAGGTGCTCCCTGCTGGTCAGCAGCTCACGGCGCTGGTCATCTGGAGACTAAGGGAGGGTCACACAACCTGCAGCACCGTGCGAAGGCTGCATGGGAGTGTCCTGCGGCTGCTGTGACCACACACTGGGGCTTAAAAGAAATTTATTCCCTCACAGTTCTGGAGACCACAAGTTGACAATTAGTATCTCTGGGCCAAAGTCAGGCGTCAGCAAGGCCGTGCCGCACCCCAGGGTCCTAGGGGAGACCCCCTCCTCTCCTCTCCAGCTGCAGTGGCTGCCACGTTCTGCGGCTCGTGGCCCCATCGCTCCTGGGTTCAAAGCCAGCACCTTCAAACCTGTCTCCGTTCCGTCTTCTCCGCGTGTCCCCTGTGTGCCACTCTCCCTCTGCCTCCCGCCCGTGAGACACTTGTGATGGCATTTAGGGCCACCCAGATGACCCAGGGCTGTCTCCCCTCCCAGGATCCTTGACCCTATCACACCTGCAAGTCCCTCTGTCTGCAGTGTAAGGGGACGTGTCCGGGATCCAGGCTGAGGGCATGGACGTCCCTTGGGGCCTTGTTCTGCAGACCACCCGTTAAGGGCAGTTCAAACCCCTGCAACTGTACCCTTCTCCCCCACCTCTGTCCTCCCCTCGACCTTGGAGGAGGAGGCCAGGACATTTAATATCGCTGCCCCTCCCCAGACAGTCCTGGAGTTTGGGATGAGACAAGGAGGCCCGTGGCCTTTCTGCTCAGCCACACGCTGAGTCACTCACCACCCCTTCCCTCCCCGATGCTCGCTCTCTGGGTATGCTCCCTCCCCTGCACTGGCTCTCTGGGTGTGCTCCCTCCCCTACACTGGCTCTCTGGGTGTGCTCCCTCCCAGCCCCTGCAGGGCTCAGCACCTGGAGGAGGAGGAGCCCCCAGCCCCTACCCTCAAGGAGACAGACAGACAAGGGTGCAGTGCCCTGATGGCCAGGGACCCAGGGCCTGGGGACAGGGTGGGGACAAAGGGAGTGGTGAGGCCAGGAACGCCCTGGGGGGGTGGGGGGCTGCCCTACACTAAGGATTGCGTGGCAGTCCCCAGGTGGAGCTGCCGTGGCCAATGTACCTGGAGCAAATGGCCACGATTCTCCAAGCAAAAGGTTGCCGGTTGTTCACTTGTTCACTAATACTTTTTTTAACTGAGCGCCTGCTGTGTGCCAGAATTTCCCTGGGTGCTTGAGATACATCAGGGTCCCCTGCCCTTGTAGGGTTGGCATTCTACCGGGGAAACAAATGATAAAAAATAGATACAATATTTAGAAGGCTGAGGTGGGAGTATCACTTCAGGTCAGGAGTTCAAGACCAGCCTGGGCAACATAGTGAGACTCCATCTCTAAAAAAAATGGAGACAATAAAAATCATCTGGGCATGGCGGCTCGCGTCTGTAGTCCCAGTACTCAGGAGGCTGAGGCAGGAGGAGTGCTTGAGCCCAAGAGCTGGAAGCCTCAGTGAGCTGCGATCACCACTGTGCTCCGGCCTGGGCGGCTGGTCATGTCCAAAGGCAGACAGCACTGCCTGGCGGTCGGGAAGGTGGTGCAGTGGGTGTGATTCTAAACAGGCCCTGGGTGGCCTTGTGCCCTCATTCCTCCCAGCCCCCCCCACCACCGCATCCTGCAGCACCAGAGGGTTAGGGAAGGCAAGGGACCTCTACACCCTCCGCCAGGGAGGCGGGAAGGCAGAGGTCCCGAGGGAGAGAAAGGGGTGGCCTGAGCCTGGAGCCTCCTCCTTCCTGGGAGCTGCCAGGCCCCAGGAGGGCGAGTCAGAGGAGGCTGAGCTGGCCCTGTGGGAGGCAGGAGCCCAAGCGGTTTCCTGGGTCTCCTAAGGGAGGCTGGAGGCCCAGAACCTCCAGGCTACCGTGTGCAGATGAATCCGCGCGGGGCTCGTGTTCTTGGCCTGGGGTCTGGTCCTGAGAGCGGGCTCTCCTTTCCTTGGTAGGTGAGTGGTGTGGGGGAGAGAGGAGGGCAGGGAGGGGGCGCAGCGAGCAGAGCCCATGCTTCCCCCGGCAGCCTGGCCCGCTGACCCCTGAGAGTGCCGACCACGAGCTCCGACTCAGAGGTCAGCACCCCCGGAAACGCCTCGCGCCGAGGGGCAGCCTGAGGCACGGACGGAGCAGTCCCTGGGCCGCCCTGGTTGGGGTGGGGCAGCCCTCCCATCTCGCCGTGCCCACACCCCCTTACACCTGCCACTTTGGGGAATTCCGCCTGCACGCAGCACCAAGGAGGTGTCCCTGGCGCCACTGCTCAGAGCTCATGGCCAGGGCAAGTCCACCGCCTTGCAGCTTTGGTCCCTCATCTGTGAAGGGGGGACAACGATGCCAATTTCAGAGGTTGGTGTGAGGGTCATGTGAGGGCGTGTTTGTCATGGGTAAGCCCTCAATGAACAATCCTGCTGTGACTGTTGTTCTCATTTTGCTAGAAAAAGCCTTGACAGGACAGACCAGTGTGCCCTGGACAGTGATCTGTCCCCCCACTCCCAGAAAATGCTGTGCTCCATCCTTGGCCTGGTGGACTCCTACTCACCCTTCAGGGCCCTATGCAGATGGCCCCTTTCCAAGCTTCTCCTGGCCTCACCAGCCCCTCCCTGTGTCCCCACCTCCCTCTCTACACTCCACTGAGCAGGATTCATCACACTGGATTGGCACCACCTGTTTACCCACCTAGCTCCTCCTCCTGTGCACTGTGAGCCCTTGGAGGCCTGATGTGGTCTCATTCACCATGGTGTGCCCACGGCCAGCACAGGGCAGGTGCCTGGGAAGCTCAGCAGGTGTTTGTTGAATGACTAAACTAACCCAGGCGTGGGTGTGAGAGCTTCTGAATGGGGCAGGCTCTGCGAGGATTAAACTCCACTCCCCTGAGAACCCCCAGGGCAGCAGGCAGAGGCTTCCCCTGGGATGGGCTTTTGGAAGGAGGTCTCGGCCTCCCTGTGACACGTGGCAAGTACATCCCACAGGCCTGGGAAAGGGCTTTGAGTCCATGTGGAGCAAGACGTCCAATGATGGGAAGATCCGGAGAATTCTGCACTGGACAGAATGTTCTTTTCTCTTCCTCGGAAATCCCTTAAGCTCCTCTTTCCTGGGCCGTGCTTTTTTTGCAATCAGTTATTGTCATATATGTTTTCTACCAAGGATGGGCCAAGTGACTATCTGCTGGATTTCCTGCTACAGAAAAGTTTGCCAGGTTGCTTTTGTTAGCTGCGTGTTTGACAAATGAATGTTCTGGAACTCCCGCTCTGAACTACTGCACGCGTTTCTGGGTGGGCAGTTGGGGCCGCTGCAGTTCGGGGACAAGGTGAGTTACAGAGGCCGCACGGCCATGGCCCCTTCTCAGCTGTTTCTAGGTAGATGGTTCTCTTAGGATCCAGGGCATCTCGGAGTTGAGGGAGTATAGTTGCGTGTGTGTTGTGCGGGGGCTCCTTGCTGCTTTTACAGCCCCTTCTCCTCTTACCAACATTGTCTGGCATCTTGGCAGGTCTGCATGTCTAGGTCTGTTTTTTTCTTTCTCTCGTTTTACAATAACTCCATAGTATTCCACTGTGTGAGAAGGCCACATCTTAGTCCTTTTGGGCTGCTGCGACAGAACACCGCAGCTTGGGCGGCTTGTAAACGACAGACGTTTATTTCCCGCGGCTCTGGAAGCTGAAAGTCCCAGCGCAAGGTGTGGGAGAGGCGCATCGGGTGAGGGCTGCGTCCTGCCTGTAGACGGCGCCGTCTCGCTGTGTCCTGGGTTGGGGAAGGACAAGCTTGCACTCAGAGTCTTCCCCGACCCCCTGCATGACCTACGCAGTTTCCAAAGGCCCCGCCTCTTAACGCCAGCACTTTGGGATGTGAGGACTTCAGCCTATGAATTCGAGTGGTGGACACAAACATTCAGTCCCCACTGTTTACCATTAGTGATCCATTTTTGGTGAAAGTCTACTCCTGACGGTTTACTGTTATAAACAGCACTGCAATGGACACTTTGGTGCACGAATTCTGTCTGCCTGATTATATTCCCACGGTCAGATCATCGGGACTCTGAATTTCGAGGAGACATCGGCCCAGGGCCTCCCTGCACAGAATCACAACCTCCTGAGCAGGCAGGGCCCGGGGAGGACGCTCCCGTCCCACTCCAGGTTGATAGAGTCACCTGCTAGCTGTGTGACTGGGGGCAAGTCGCTTTCCTCTCTGACCCTCGGGATTCTCGTCTATAAAACAATGACACAGAATGGGGGGACCGTGTTCCAGAGCGCACAGGATGGGCGGGCTCCAAACAGGGCATTCCAGAGAGACCACCATGGGCCACGTCAGCACAGTTCACAGAACCCCAGCTGATTAACCCCACTGGGTGCTGGGTCTGGGGTAGGCTCAAAGTGGCAGAGATGAATGACGCATCGTGTAATGGGGATTGGAGAGGGACACTGTCACCACCAGCTGATAGACACAGGGAACGGGGCGGGGCGGGGGGCGTGGAAATCCTCCCTGGGGGACTGAGCATGGCTTCGCAGAGGAAGCAGCAGCTCACTGGGGCCTTAACATGTGTGCAACACCTTAATATTTCCCGCCTCCCTGATTGCACCCACCCCTGCGTACTGCCCGTGCCGCCCTGGGACTAGGGCCCTTGGGAGCACGTGTTCCATCGGGAGCCAGGAATGGATGAGCAAACGGGTGAAGCAGCGGGGAGAGGGAATTCCAGGCAGGGCCAGCTCAAGCGTGACGCTGCTGGGACAACACGCTGTAGGGTGTGGCTGGAGCGTGGGCTGCTTGGAGGGGTCGATCAAGTAGGGTGCCAGATGGGATCATTTCATTATGAGCAGCTGCTGGCCAGACCCCAGGCATCACGCAAGGGAGGACAGGAGACGCGGTGACACGAGCCCTCTGGCTTTCCCGGCTTTCTGTCCTAGACACCGCCCATGGCCTCTGTCTGTGTCATTCCCAGGAGACTCATCAAGCACCAGGAGCCAGTTGCACAGAGTTAGCTTTTACACTTTTGAAGTGTCTAATGCCGTTTGAAGGTCATATTCCATGACGCAGGGCTGCGTCAAGGGAGACCCTCCTACTGATGGAAGAACAAACCAGTAACTTCTAGAAAGAAGTTGGCTCTCTGCGTCAAGAGTCTTGCAAGAGTT
Organism: Cheirogaleus major; assembly: GCA_963574435.1. NCBI lineage: Eukaryota > Metazoa > Chordata > Mammalia > Primates > Cheirogaleidae > Cheirogaleus > Cheirogaleus major. The sequence continues at coordinate 6,297 of CAUYPO010034345.1, forward strand.
TATGTTCATTGACCTGCAACTACTCTTTTCCTCATCCTATTCTTATCTACGTCCCGAGGAAGGAACCTCAGATGCCGCAAATGTGTATGTCAAGGATGCTCGTCCCAGGGTGGCTACCGTTGGCACGGCATGCAGTGCATGGGATCAATGGCCTATATGTGATGCCCACACCCACTAGATTGTACGTGGCTATGTAAGAGTGCTTTTAAAAAATATTTAATGTAAGTGAAACACATAGACTATACAACTATAACCTGAGCACCGTTGACAGAAATAAGCACAGCTCTGGCCACCCCGCTCCAGTGATCCCGCCTCCTCCGTCTGCCCCAGCCCCAGCCCTGTGCCCCACGTCCTTGAGTGGCTTTTCTGTCCTTCCATCTGTATGTGGCCAATCCCCTTAATTAATCACCTCTGTTTTAAACACCTCACATAGTTTCTGTTTTGAAAGCATGTATTTTTTTTACTTTTTATTTTGAAATAATTATAGATTTCTAAGAAGTTGCAAAGATAGTACAGTGAGGTCCCGTGTAGCCTTCACTCAGTTTCCCCCAAAGGCTGCATCTCATGTAACTATGCTATAATATTAAAACCAGGACACTGACGTGGGTACAATGTGTGTCTATAGTTCTGTGTCATGTTATCACATGCCTGGATTCCTGTCCCCACCACCACAAAGACTTCCTTGTGCTGCCCCTTTGCAGTCACACCCAGCCCATCCCCAGCCCTGGTGACCACGAGTCTGGCTTCGTCTCCGTGGCTTTGCCATTTGGAGGTTACCCTCATGGAGTCACACAGTATGTGGTGTTCGGGGACTGGCTTTTCCTCTCGGTGTAATGCCCTTGCAAGCCATCCAGGTCCTGGCATCGGTAGTTTGCCCCTCGGTCTTGCTGAGCCGTAGCCACGAGGTGGGTGGCGTGGTCTGGGTGCACCTTGATCTGATTAACTGCTCATCTGGTACGTCTGGTCGCTGCCAGTCTGTGGCTATTACAAATAAAGCTGCCATGAACAATTATGTACAGGTATGTGTGGACGTAAGTCTTCATTTTTCTGGGAAGATTGCCCAGGAGTCAATAGCTGGGTGGCATGTGTAGATTCAGTTTTTGTAAGAAACCGCCAAACCATTTTCCACAGTGGCTGTACAATTTTACATTTCCTGAGAGGATTTTGAGCAATGCACAAATCTAGAAGAAAACCACAAAAATGATCATTATTTTTGGTTGGCATAATGAAATATAATTTTTATTCCTTATGTGTATATGTTCATATCTTCCAAATGTTATGAAATAGACATATATTTTGCAATCAGAAAGATATTAAATTCTGTAAAAATTATTTGACAGAATGAGAAAACTTTCATGAAATCGTGTTTTTAAAAGTGGAGATACTGGCAGGCCTGTTGGTATGATCCTAACTGTAACACACACTCCCACACACTCCTACACGTACACACTCACGCTCCCAGACGCTCGCACTTTCATACACACACCGAGCCTGAGGACCAGGGGAGAGCAACCTGGCGTGAGTGACAAGGACTCGCCGTGGCCATTGAGATGAGGGTCAGTGTGTCAGTGGCAGTTTCCCGTGGCTGCCGTAACAAATACTCACAAACTGGGTGGGTTAAAAATAACGGAAATGTACTCTCTCACAGTTCATCCAGAGGCCAGTTCAAAATCAGGGTGTGGGCAGGGCTGTGCTCTCTCCAAAGGCTCTTGGCGGGAGCTCCTTCTTGCCTCTTCCCCTGCCTGCGGCTCCAGAATCCCCTTGGCTGTGGCCGCGTCACTCCAGCCTCTGCCTCTGTCTTCTCAGCCATCGCCTCCTTCTCCTGCTTCTCCTCCCCCTGTCTCTCATAAGGATGCCTGTCCTTAGATTTAGGGCCCCCGTGGATAACCCAGGATGATCTCAGCTTCATTACATCTGCAAAGACCCTTTTTCCAAATAAGGGCACAGCGAGTGGCTGGGGGCTTGCCTATGGACATATGTCTCTGGGGCCACCATTCAACTTACCACAGAGGGTGACTTTTTAAAAAGATTTCTGCATACTCATTGCTACTTTCTAAATTATCCATAATGAGAATGCATAATTTTTATTATGAGAGGCAATCAGTAATAATGCTACTAATGGTACATGTGTATAGCTTTGGGTGTGTGCATGCCTGCACACGTGTATGCATGTGTGAGTATGTGTATGCGTGCCTGAGTGGTGTGTGCATGTGCACACATGGTATGTGCATGCATGCATGTGTGTGCGTGCGTTGCTCTGTCTGGGAGTGTGCTAGCATCTCCACGTCCATCACTGTCTCAACTGGGCAGGCAGTCCTGAGGCCCTGAGGCCCTGAGGCGTGCGTTGCTCTGTCTGGGAGTGTGCTAGCATCTCCACGTCCATCACTGTCTCAACTGGGCAGGCAGTCCTGAGGCCCTGAGGCCCTGAGGCCCTGAGGCAGTCCTGAGGCCCTGAGGTCCCTGAGGCCCATTCCCAGGGCCTGGGTGAGAGTTTGTCCCAGACTTGCTGGTCTGGTTTCTACTGGAGGGAAAAGGGATGGGGAGGTGGGCCGCCTTTAGCTGGGCCCGGGTGGTGGCCTGGGATGCTGAGAGCTGGGAGCTAATTTACAGTTCCGGGAAGGCCGGGCTGCCGATGAGCCAAGGGCAAGAAAACTTGCTTTTCCATTTATCACCACAGCTCAGAGGAGCAGAGCACGGAAGGGCCTCAGAGAGCATCCACCTCTACTGTGCAGATCGGGCCCAGAGAGGGCATGAAACTTGCCCAATCACAGAGACAAAAAATGACACTGTGGGGCAGGGCTCAGGTCTCCCTGCTCTGCCCTGGGACCATCCCCTGGAGACTTCAGTCATCACCCCAGGGGTCCCCCTCTTAAGTTTTGGGCTGTGTTTGGGCACTTCATCTTTATTCAACCATTGTGCCGAACTCCTGCAATTGTCAACAAGAAACCATTTTCATCAGATGTAACAATACGGTGTAGAAATGATTCACCTTTATGTTGTGACAGCAAAGAAAGGTGAATTTGAGGCAATTTCTCTTCTGATGCTGATTTAATTCATGCGGAACCCACCTATCCAGCTTCTTTACCTTGCCTATTTGTTTCAAATAGTTGAATATTGTTGGAATAGTAACATCAAATCTTGCTGCTAATTCATGCGTACGTTGAGATGGATTCGCTTCTACTACAGCTTTGAGCTCATCATTACCCACCTTGGTCTCAGGTTACCCATGTGGCTCATTTTCAAGATTAAAAATCACCAGAATGGAAGGCAGAGCAAGATGACGGATGAGAAACACCGCCAGACAGAGTGTCTCTGCAAAACAGACACATTCTAGAAGAAACAAGCAAGCAGAGGAGCATACATCGGACAAGGGTCAGAAGGAGGAGGACCGCAGACTACGGGAGACTCCACAGGAGGAGATTGCAGAGAACTGGAAGAAGTTAACTCCCGAGAAGCTTGGAGAGCAGCGGCAAGGGAAGGTGGAGCGGTTAACTTCCCCCTCCCTTGCATCTCGGACTGCTGGTGGCTCCCCAGCAGTTGGAGAGACCTGTGGACACCAGCCTAGAGACGGCCACCGCCACTGAGCGGTGAGCCTGTAGCGGACGTGGCACCAGGCTCCCAACTCCCTTGGGGCCCCTCAGTGTGCAGACCCGACCGTGCGGCAGGCGCCATATTGCTACACTGTCCCCTCCCCCGTCCCTATCTGCGGCTGCCAAGAGAGACAATATAGCCACCAGCCAGAGGCATCTCCAGGGAATGGGACCTTCCCTTTTTGGGATCCTACAGCTGACTGAGGGGTACTCAGATGGGGAGCTCCCTACCTGCCAGCCCTCCCAGGTGCTGCTGGCCTGGTGATTTCAGGAGAACGGGGCAGACCCTGAGGCTGAGAGACATCGACCCAGCTTGGGCTCCCCGTGGGTGAATTAGGACTGGCACTCCTCTCCCTGGTGGGGTCAGGGATTGAACGCTGGGGCCCAGAGGTCAGACCTGCAGACAAGATCCTGTGCACCCAGATCTCGCACAGAAGGGATATTCGTTAATGAGCCTACTAAGGTGTGTGTGTCTTCAGGGGCAGATCACTGTGCTTGAGGGCAACCCTCCTCCCATGGGAGGGATGTGTGCCCAACCCAGGCTACAATCCTGCACAGGGAACACCCGGCCCACATCACAGCCAGGGGAGACCCGCTGGTATGAGGTCCTGCCTGTTGGCAGAGGCCCAGGAGAAACCATGGTGTTGGGGAGGGTGGAAAGGTGCGAGGCTTGCTCCAGACTGCAGGTCTCACATAGCACCACTCCCACACACAGACTTGCTGACTGAGTGGGGCCATTCCAGCCTCTCCCTGACAGCTGTGCCCAGAAGCAGAGAACAGACCTTTGATCCCTGCTAACAGCATTTGTGGCACTTGAGGGCAGGCTTACCCAACCCAGCTCCTCCCAGACTCACTCCCTGATCAGCCCTCACTGAGGTGTAGAATAAGGATGCACCTGGAAGCCCCAGGGCCCCACCCACCACCTGAGGCACTAGACTTCCTCTCTAGAGGAACAAGAGCTGGTTACAGGACCCAAAAACAACACTGTAGCCTGCTCCTTCCAGCAAGCACCACCTACTGACAGGGAAGTCATTCTACACACAATTTTACTGCATCTACTGACTCATCATACAGGGTGTGGTCAAATCTCACCCACAAACACCACCTACTGGCTCAGAGACTAAACAGGGCGTGTCATTATCTAAATGAAAATCTAAAGGTAAGTAGCAACAGCTGATCCAGATGGGAAGAAATCAATGAAAGAACTCTGGAAATATGAAGACTCAAAAGAAAAGTACACCCCCAAAGAGGAACACCAGCCCTTTAGAAATGGACATCAACCAAAATCAGAACACTAAAATGACAGAAGAAGAATTTTGAACATGGATTGTAAGAAAATTCAAGGACTTGCAAGAAAAAATGGATAACTAACACAAAGAAACCACACACACACACACACACACACACACACACACACACACAAATCCAGGACCTGGAAGAAAAATTCACTAAAGAAATTGAAATAATAAAGAAAAATCAAACCAAACCCGTGGAAATGAAGAATCTATTCAGGGAACCACAAAACACAGTGGAAAGCCTCAAGAACAGGGTAGATCAAACAGAAGAAAGAATCTCAGAGATTGAAGATAACACCTTCCAATTAAATAAGTCAGTCACCAAGATAGAGCAGAGAAATAAGAGAAAAGAGCAAAGCCTACAAGAGATGTGGGATTATGTGAAGAAACCTAATGTGAGTGTTATAGGGATTCCAGAAGGGGAAGAAGAAAACACACAAGGGTTGGATAAGCCATTTGAAGATATAATAGAGGAAAATTTCCCAGGGCTTGCTAAAATTCTAGATATCCAAGTTCAAAAAGCTCAAAGGACCCCTAGGAGATTCAATGCAAACAGGAACACATCACAACATGCAGTCATCAGACTGACCAAAATATCAATTAATGAGGCCCTTCTACAAGCTGTAAGGTGAAAGAAGCAAGTAGCATACAAAGGAAAACCAATCCGAATAATGTCAGACCTCTCTACTGAAACCTTACAAGTGAGGAGAGACTAGGGCCCCATTCTCACTATTCTGAAACAGAATAATGCCCAGCCTAGAAACTTGTACCCTGCAAAACTAAGTTTTGTATATGAAGGAGCAATAAAAACATTCTCAGATAAGCAAAGACTGAGGGAATTCACCAAGACAAGACCAGCCATCCAAGAAGTACTCAAAACAGTGTTACCCACGGATCAGCACAATAAACACTCATGAATGTAAATCTACCCAAAAGCTAAAGATTAAAGGCCAGATACCACAATGGCTCAAGAGAGAAAACAAAGCAACAAATTTCAACCCATCAGAATGAACAGAAATATGCCCCACCTATCAATTCTCTCAATAAATGTGAATGGCTTGAACTTCCCACTCAAGAGACATAGGCTGGCCGAATGGATAAAAAAATACAAGCCAAGTATCTGCTGCCTTCAGGAAACATATCTAACCTGCAAGGATGCATTTAGGCTAAAGGTAAAGGAGTGGAGAACAATATTTCAAGCAAATGGAAGCCACAAGAAGGTTGGTGTGGCAGTTGTGATTTCAGATAGCTTAGTTTTTAAATCGACAAAAGTAATAAAAGACAAAGAAGGTCACTATATAATGATGAAGGGTACAGTTCAACAAGAAGACATAACAATTCTAAATATGTATGTACACAACTTAGGTGCACCCAGATTCATAAAGCAAACTCTATTTGATCTAAACAAATGGATAAACAGTAACACCATAATAGCCATAGACTTTAACATCCTGCTGACAGCACAGGACAGATCCTACAAACAGAAAATTAACAAATAAATAATGGACTTAAATAAAACTCTAGAACAAATGGGCCTGACTGACATTTACAGGACATTCAACCCCAAAACCACTGAATATACGTTCTTCTCATCAGCTCATGGGACATTCTCTAAGACTGACCATATCCTAGGACACAAAGCATGAAAATAGAAATTATACCATGTATCTTTTCAGATCACAGTGGAATAAAAGTAGAAATCAACCTTAACAGGAACTCTCATTTCTACACAAAGTCGTGGAAACTAAACAACATTCTGCTGAATGATCACTTCATAAATGAGGAAATCAAGATGGAAATCAAAAGATTATTTGAACTAAATGACAAAGGAGACAGAAGTTATCAAAACCTGTGGGACACAGCTGAAGCAGTCCTGAAAGGAAAGTTTATTTCCATAAATGCCTATATCCAAAAGTCAAAAATATCACAAATAGACAACCTATTGAATCTACTCAAAGAGCTGGAAAAAGAAGAACAGACTGACCCCAAACCCAGCAGAAGAAGTGAAATCATTAAGATCAAATCAGAAATAAATGAAATTGACAACACGGAAACTATACAGAAGATTAATAAAACAAAAAGTTGGTTCTTTGAAAAAATAAACAAAATTGACATGCCTGTGGCTAGACTAATGAAAAGCAGAAAAGAAAAATCTCTAATAAGTTCCATCAGGAACAATAAAGGAGAAATTACAACTGATGCCATGGAGATACAAGACATAATTTATGAATACCACAAAAACCTTTATGCACACAAACTAGAAAATGTGGAGGAAATGGACAAATTCTTAGAAACACACAGCCTCCCTAGGCTCAACCAGGAAGAAATAGAATTCCTGAACAGACCAATATCAAGTGCTGAAATTGAAACAGTAATAAATACCTTCCTAAAAAGAAAAGTCCCAGACCAGATGGTTTCACACCCAAATTTACCACACCTACAAAGAAGATCTGGTGCCTATCCTGCAGAAATTATTCCACAACATCTAGAAGGATGGAATCATCCCTAACACATTTTATGAAGCCAACATAACCCTGATTCCAAAACCAGGAAAGGACGCAACAAAAAAAGAAAGCTACAGACCAATATCCCTTATGAATATAGACGCAAAAATTCTCAACAAAATTCTAGCTAATCAAATCCAGGTGCTTATCAAGAAAATAATCCATCACAACCAAGTGGGCTTCATCCCAGGGATGCAGGGATGATTCAACTATGAATCTATAAATATGCAAATCTATAAATATAATTCACCATATAAAAAGAATCAAATACAAAAACCATATGATCATCTCAATAGACGCAGAAAAAGCATTTGACAAAATTCAACACCCTTTTATGATAAGAACGTTTAACAAAATAGCCCTAGACAGGGCTTCCCTAAAAATGATACAAGCCATATATGACAAACCCGCAGGCAACATTATACTGAATGGGGAAAAATTGAAAACATTCCTGCTTAGATCTGGAACCAGACAAGGTTGTCCACTATCTCCTCTTCTATTTAACATAGTTCTGGAAGTCCTTGCCAGAGTGATCATACAAAAGAGGGGAATTGAGGGCGTCCAAATGGGGGCAGAAGAGATCAAATGCTCACTCTTTGGCAATGGTATGATATTATATCTATAAAACCCCAATGATTCAACCAAGAGACTCCTGGAATTTATAAATGAATTTAGTAAAGTCTCAGGATAGAAAATCAATGGGCACAAATAAGTGGCATTCATATACGCCAATAACAGTCAGTCCAAAAATCAAATAAAAAAACGCAGCACCTTTGACAATAGCTTCAAAGGAAATTAAATATCTAGGAATATATTTAAAGAAATCTTAACTTAAAAAGAAATGCGGCATTGAGATTCTTCACCTACCTCAATCTCAATTTGAGTATTAATTCAAAAGGGAATAAAAAGGCAAATGCTTTCCTTAACCAACAACCCATGGTGTGGGATGGCAGACATTGGGGGCTGCTTCTGATGTCCCTCTCCCTACATTTTTTCTGTGTGCTCAAACCTCCTACATTCATTAGGCTATGGGTATGCACTTTTGTAGGCAGAGTAGAGAGGGATGGATTGTGATGGAAGTACCAGGTGTTAGGTGACTTCAGAAAGAAGTGGACCATGAGGAATATAGGAAAACTCAGTGTCCCAAAATCCAGAGGGTCAGAAATTGGAACCAGTTTCTGGCCCAGTTCCTTACAAGTACAGACTCCATACATTCTCCTTTTTGTCTGTGTGTCTGTTTGTGTAATACAGGCACTCACGTGTGGGAAAGCATATCTGTAATGGTTAGAACATTCAATGGTTAGAACTTCAATTTCAGGGTGAAACTTCTGTTTTAGAGTATAGGAGTCCTCCTGCTAGGGGTAAGTCAAGTGGAAAACCATTCCAGAGTCTCCAATTCTGGCCCAGTGAACCAAGGACTTGTTTGTCTGGACATACACTGTGTGCGACACCCAACTGCATCTCAGGAAGTGTGTGTTTTGGCTGCATTGAGGCTCTTATGCAGGAAGGCTGCTCATTCCTAGCCACTCCTCCCATTGAGTGGTTGTGTCTGTTTTCCCCTCCTCTTGACTTTAGGCAAGCTTGTAATGGTTTTGACCTATGAAGAATGGTGGAAGTGATGTTAAGCCTGTCCCAGAGCTAAACTTAAGAGGACTGGTGGCTTCTGCCTTGCTGTTTGAGAGTTCTGAGTTGCCATTTAAGAAGTCTGCCTATTCTGCTGGAGATACCTCCTACAGCAGCTCTGTGAGCTATAGATGGAGACAGGAGCCTGGCTGAGTTCATTGCTCTAACCAGCCCCACCAAGGCACCAGGCATAGGAATGAAAGTTGTCCCGGACCTCAGAGAGTACCTTAGCAATCAGCCGAATACTATTGAGTGATCCTAGTTTAGTTTATGTTTGTAAAGGTCACTTACACTTCTCATTCAGGCAATATTTGAAAAAAATTTGAAAATTCTCCAATTCCAACCATGGAAAGCTACTGGGCAAGTTTATAACAAACATTATTTTAAACACTTAGTGGTGCCTGAAAAGTGGCAGCAATTAATAGACCACGGAGACTTATGTATAATGCTAGAGCCTTGAATGATTACACCCTCAGAGAAAAGTTTGACTTTTTCTTAGTGGGAATAGAAGATGCCCAGGAAAATATTGTCCCTTATCCTTAAATCTGGGTGGGGAAATAAAGACTTTTGAGAATTTGTAATCACAAGAGTGCCCCAGTGTAGCTTTGGGGTTCATATTAATATTATTCTCATGGTCCAATTAATTAGGTTAGGAAACTGAAAAGGGGAAAATACAAATCTGTCCCTTCTGGAAGGGCCTGCTCTTATGTGATGTTTTTAAGGAGATTCCCACAGATAAATCCCTCCAGGCATGTTCATAATCCCAAAAAGCCACTCTCAGGACAAATAGTAAGCCAAGATCTGGACTTCAACCCACTTACTATGAGATGCAAATTATTAAAAGTAGTGTATAAAATGGTTGAATTAGTGAGGGACAACAAAAAGACATAAAAAAGGAATGAAGGAATGATGAAATAACAAAAAGAGTCAAAATTTCTACTAATGAAAAAATTACTGGAAAATAGATCTATGTAATTTTAAATAACTGATTAGACACAAGTGGATAGATAATTAATGTCATGGAGAACAGTTGAAAGAAATTTTACACAATGCTTCCTAGATAAAAAGGAAGAATATATGAAAGTGACTTGAAGAGACATGAGACATGCACAGAGCGTGTAAAGTGCATGTGACAGGCATTCCAGAAGGAGAAAATTGAGTGAATTGTGGAAAAATAAGAATCAAAGAGAAATTGTTGGTAATTTTCCAGAATTAAGGGAAGATACGATTCGCTACATTCTTGAAGCACACCTGGACACATCCTAGTAATGCTTCAGGACAATGAAACCCAGATGTTAATAACAGCAGACAACAAAACAGATGCCTCTGGAAGGATACCAAGTATTTATAGTTTCACAGCACACCTGTCTATGTGAACAAAAGAAAGCCACAAGCAAGCGTTGAGAGAAAATAACTGTCATCCTAGGGTTACATTCCTAGCCAAAGAATAATTTCAGAACAAAGCTGTGAAAGACATGCAGGTTAACCGCCCAGAACCTCCTTCAAGGACAGACTCACTGCTTCAGCCAGTCATCTGCCAGTCATTGTCAGCCATCAGCTCATTCAGTGTCCTGAGCTGCAGGAGCCTAAGGTCACACACTTTCAGAGATGGCCACGTTCAAAAACTGGTCCAGGAGGGGATGTAGAGGTCTGGCTTGTTCTGTCTAATGCAGAATAACTCTAATGGCGTCTTTTAACTTCAGAGTGCCCCATTGGATCAGAAGAAGGTTTGTTGGGCCTGCAGTAAGGATGCACTTCTTTGCCTACACACTCGTGCTCCTTCTGTCCCTTCCTCATAGGTTGATCTTGAATTAATGTCCTGCACACTAAATTCCATCTCAGAGTCAGCTTGGTGTGGAATCCAACCTCAAAATCAAGACCTTTCTAAACAGAAAAGTTACAATGTTTAGAGCAGTGAACTTCACCTTAAAGGAGCATAGAAAGAATGTACTTTAGGAAGATGGAAAGTGATCACAGAAAGATAATCTGAGCTATAAGAAGGAATGGTAATAGACTAAATTAGCAAACATGGGTAAATAAAAAGAGACAGTGACTGCATAGAACATTTCTAATAATGATGTCCACATTGGTGTTGAAGGAAATATGATAGGACTAAGTAGTGCAATTATGCATCACTCAGATGATGGGAATATCTATTTTGAGCAGCTAATGCCCTTGTCTTCACTGGCTTAGCCAATGAAGGAATTGCAGCCTTTGAGCCACAGTCCCTAGCCAAAAGGGACTGTGGATGAAGAAAAGGAGCCTTTCTGGGAAATGGAGGAGCAAAATGGTAGACTTGTTTGTATGTTGTTTGTTTGTTTGCTTGTTTCAATGATGGTGATGTTATATGAATGCAGGGAGCATATGGGCATATCGTTTGCCTCCTACATCAAATGAAGAAAAGGATTTGTTTGCTAACATTTCAAGTAGGATTTGTACATTTTAATCTGTAAATCAGACTTTTCACAATTCTATTTTGAGTTCTCTCTACACTGGTTTCATATAATTTTGTAAAATAAAAATTACCCTTTTGCACCATAATATGGCAACATTTTACTATTATTAATTATTATTGTTATTATTATTTTTGCCAGTCAAATTAGCTTTTCCTTAAAGGCCTAACAGGGAACATTGAAAAGCTAGCCATTTCCAACGATGGCTTGTTGATGTCCTCCATTATTCCAACAAAACTTGAGAAGAGAAATAGCCCAAACATGACCATATTCATTCCTCTGGCATTATGGATTGGGTTATAGAGGTCAGACTTTTAAAGAACCTAAGCTAAAATTGTCACACTTTAGGAGCTTCCAGGTATGTCTTTTCCAATGCTTGCAGTGTAGCATCAATCAGCTCATCTGCTCAGATGACCTTTTGCTCTGTAGGGCATCATACTACCTTTCTCCGAATCACACAACAGGAAGATCATAGGTCACCAGATGCCCACTGTGATTGGTGGATGTGATTCACCCGCCAAAAGGACTATCCAATCACCTTGAGGGCCCTGAGGTTGGCTGGCAGGATCACCCCATGACTTATCATCCAGTCAGATGGCGAGATGGCCCGTGACGTAGGGAAGCGAGCGGCATAAAAATGGGTCCCCAACGGCCAGAAGCCGCCATCTTCGGTTCTCCAGAGCCCCTGACGGCTGTCTCCGCCATGGCCGAGGCTTCGTCTGAGATGTCCTCTGAGGCCTGGTCTTTCGTCGAGGAGCGTGAAGAGGCTGAATCGTCGACCACCCAGAAGAAGCAGCCAAGGCGACGCGGCCGCCGCTCCAGCCGGGGCGGGGACAGCTTCGCCACCTACTTCCCCAGGGTCCTGAGGCACGTCCACGACGGCCTCAGCCTGTCCCAGGAGGCCGTGAGCGTGATGGATTCGTTCGTTCACGACATCTTCGAGCGCATCGCTGAGGAGGCCGGCCGGCTGGC
>CAUYPO010034347.1:0-39464 GCA_963574435.1 Cheirogaleus major
TCCACATCTACTCGCCATCAAATTGGTACTGACTGTTTAAAACTATGGTGCTCAAATGGTGGTAGTGTACACCAGGGTTTCGGGAGGGGGAGCAAGACCCACATCATAGGGATGTGGAGAGCATTGTGGGGGGGAAGGACATACCTCTAACCCTTCTTAGGGAGAGGCAAAGTCATACAATGTATCCAAAGTGTAAAAAAAAAAATCTTTTGTTGTTTGGAGGGCAGGCGGGAGGGGGGAGGAAGTGTAGAGTTACATAATGTGTGCCGTGCGCCACCTGGGGATTGGACTTGCTTGAAGCTCTGGCATGTTGGGGGGGAGGAGTGGTAGGGGCAATGTATGTAACCCTAACAATATTTGTACCCCCATTATATGATGAAATTTAAAAAATAAAAAAAAAATGTGATACATATATACCCACATAATGGAATACTATTCAACCTTAAACAGAAGTAAATCCTGTCATTTGTGACACCATAGACAAACTTGGAGGACATTACGCTAAGTGAAATAAGCCAGGCACAGAAAGACAAATACCACATGATCTCACTTACATGTGGAATCTAAAAAAGGTGAACTCATAGAATCAGAGAGAAGAATGATAGTTACCAGGGGCTGGGGTGGGAAAGGGGTGATTGGGGAGATGTTTGTCAAGGAAAACAAAATTTCACTTAGACAAGAGAAATAAGTTCAGGAGATCTATTGTACAACATGGTAATTATATTTAATAATAATGTATTATATACTTGAAAATTGCTAAGATAGATTTTAAATGTTCTCATTATAAAAAAATAAGTCTGTGAGGTAAAGTATATGTTAATTAGCTTGATTTAGTCATTCCATAATGTATACATCATGATATTTTGATATGCCCATCAAAATATGTTATATAACATATACAACTTGGGTTAATTTAACAAAGTTTTAAAAACATAAAACAAAACAATGCCCAGAGACTAGTGAGTACCCTTTAAGATATTCTGGGGTATATAATTAAGTCACTGTGATACCTTTATATGTGCCCAGTATAAATAAGTCTAACTGTTTTACTTCCTTTCAAGGCAAGAATTCAGAAGAATCCTCCTTATAGAAAATCCCAACTTCTTTGCATGTAAGCAAGATTTTTTAAAGGAGAAAATACCCTCCTCTTTTAACCAAGTTCAGTACCCCTCAAGATCAGGCAATTATTTTCCTTGCTGACCAAGTTAAGCTTCAGCCCTCCATAAAAGTCATCTTTAATACTAAAAACAAATGTGGAAGAAGAAACAAATTCAAACCATCTAATAACCTACACACACACACATACACACACACACATACACACACACACACACACACACTTCTTAAAAGGTAAACTCTCAAAAGAAGTGATTTATCTGATTGGAGAGATTGGGAAAAAGTCATTGTGCATACATAATAATCCCAAGTTCTCTTATTTTTTCTTTTAAACCAGTTAATCTCTAGGTGGGGGTGGTTCTATTCATCTCCACTCCTCCTAGAGAAGCAGCTCTCAGTTTTCCAATCCTCTGCTAGTGACAGAGTGGGTCAAAAACCTAATTCAGAAGAAATGTATTAGGAAGGCTGTAGGTGCACATCTAAACCGCATTCTGTTATTTTGAACTCCATTTGTCTGATTCCTGTATCTTTGAAACGACTCAAAACTTGGAGCAGAAGAGAAAGGGTGTGGTTGTCAGTCACCCCTTCAAATATGAAAAGTCAGCAGCTTCTAAAGAAATATGCAATCCTTATAAATTTATTCCTAAATAAGTTAACACAGCTTTTAAATTACAGTTGAACCTTGAACAACAGGGTTTGAACTGTACGGGTCCATTTACGGGCAGATTTTTTTTCAATAAATACAGGTGGTTCTCTTCATTGGTGGTTCTGTACCTGCAACCAAACTCACAGATCAAAAAGTATTCTTGGGATGCAAAAGCTATGTATACAGAGGGCCACCTTTTCACAGGAGGAAAATGGAGAGGAGGGAGCCTTGTAGAGAAGGAACTCCAGAAGTCTGCATAGTACTCTCTTGAGTATTTGGTTGAATTATTAGGAAACATGTGCACAGGGTCCACAGGGTGAGACTCCACAAAGCCTAGCAAAAAAAAACTATTAAGGAGCTGTGAGATGAAAAGAGGCTCTATAGGACACATGGAGCTGAGAGACACAGGAATTTCAACCAAATAGAGTGAAGAGATCTCGCCAAAGACACAGATTATACATTTGAAGTCCCAGAAAGGCCATGCCTTAGGTGTAGGGCTACTCTATGTCAAGAAACATTGTGAACATTTTCACGTTTGTGTATGGCGAAGGCTTTCTGAACAAAGAAAATTGGCAACTAGGATAATGGGTAACTGAACAGATAGAGACATTAATAGTGATATAGAAAGTTATCTCTCAGAGCTACACATTTACATTTTAAAGGGTAAGAAAATCTAGAACCATTTGTTTACATTCCAAAAGATAATTGGCCAAGAGATCCCTTTTTCTCCTCATAGAGGATTTGTTTACATTAGTAAGTTTACATTTGTTTACATTAGGAAGTATATTATGTCTCAGTTTCTCTCTGTTCTCTCTCTCTCTTTCTCTCTGTCTCTCTGCCTGTCTCTCTCTACCCGCTTCTCTCCGCTCTGGAGGGGAGGAAGTGCAGTTGTATAAGCAACTCCTATATGAGCCTCAAGAGTAATAATATGGGGTTCCTCTCATGTGGTAGAGATCCACCCATACATGTAGGTGACATCTGCCCTCATCACATAGCCCTGCAGGATAAAATGGAGCACAGGAAACCACTGCAAGATATTCGGCAGGTAAATAATCAGTCTGCCTATGATCCAGAAATCTTACGTTGACTGTCATAATAAAATAAACATAGATATAAAAACTTATTACTCTAGTTCTAGAATAAGTATCACTAGAGATCTGCCATAAAAAAAAGAAACTGAAAATAAACCTCAATAGGATCAACTTTATTCTCCAGAAGTTATCAGAACAAAACTCAATAGTCTTTAAATTAAGACAACAAAATCCAGACTCATAACAATACACACAATGCCCAGAATACAATAAAAAATTACCAGATGAGGAAGAAGCAATAAATTGTAACATGTATCAACAAGAAAAAAAGTCACTAGAAACAGTACCAGATGACACAGATGTTGGAATTAGTAGACAAGGACTTTAAAAAGTATTAAAAAAAATCTATATAATAAATGTAAATATATATAGATATATAGGTTAAAAATCTATATAAATGTAAATCACACAGATATTTTTGCTCTAATGGAGAGCAAGCTTATCTTTGCCATCAGATGAGTTAGAAATTACTTGAAGCAGTATCCATGTTTTTCTCCAAAAAGCAACTTTAAATCTACTCAGATGTTCAAAAAGTATACCTCTAAAATCTTAAACCATTGAAGAGAGTCTTTGGTCTGCAAGATCTTGAGACAAGTGTTACTGATAATCCAATTTGAATGTAAAACAATCTTACTTTAGTTTCTTTGGCTTATTCACTTTTTAGCAGATTTATATCCCAAAAGACAGCCATGATAAATTAGCTGCAAACTGAATCCTCAGACAACTAAATAAGATAACCTGTTGAATAGGGCTGTTAAGAATTATCTACAGATACTGAAAAACATCAGATTTGAATTTTGACTGTATTTATTCATTAATTAAAACCAATAATAATTGTGTGCCTACTCTGTGCTAGATGTGACATATACTACAATAAGTTGAACATGGCCTAATTGGACATACATAAAACAGATATTATTGTACTCTAAGAGGTATAATAGAGGTAGTAGAAAAGGAAATAATTCCCTTGTTTGGGGGTTGCATTAAATCATAAAGGATAAACGGTAGTTTCTTCAGTAGATCAAACTTGAATGTTTTGCAGACAGTATACATTAGGGGGTTTGGGCATGATTGATTTTTAACTTGTTTCTTTCCTGAAATTTACTGACTAATTTGTTCAGTTCTTTCAATACTAGGTTCTTATTCTCATTTACCTCTGTTTTAAATGTTTGTGTTCATTGTATTTGTGATTCTTATTGTAGTCTACTTCAAATCCCTTTTAGGAGTATTTCTACAATATAAGTACAAGAAATAGCACTAGAGGACTACTTATATATCTTAATTTTGTTTCTAAATACATTTTGGATTTAATTAATTTATTTCTTAAGTTTGTTTCTGAATATACTTTGGATTTTCTTGCATTTGTAGAACAAAATACAAAGGAAATCATAAAACATATATTGGTCTCAATTCATCATATGAGTTTGTTTCTGAACCTAGAAACAACCACCCAATATTTAATCATAAGTAATTTTAAGGCTTAAGGTCCTTCTCTTTAGTATTATGCACCAAAAATTTTCCTGCAACTTCTAGAACCTTCATATCAACAAAACTCAAAAGGACCTTCGGTAACTCAATGCTTTTAAAAATGCTAATTCACTGCCATGAATAGCTAGCTATCAGCCTCTCAACTATGCATGTGTGAACCCAGACTGAGACAAGGTGTGCAAACAGCCTGCTCCCAAAGCCTTAGTTTAATTTTGGTTCGAGATGCCTTATTTTAGAAAAACACACACACTCTCTCTCTCTCTCTCTCTCTCTCACACACACACACACACACACAACCTTTACACTACTGAAAATGAAACCTTACAGCAAGAGTATCTAGAAATTTTCCTATGAGTTCAAAATCATATGTATATTTATAAGTTGGTTGAGAAGGTACAGGTAGAGAAATCGTTCAATTTACTAATATTGTCCATTGAAGAAAGGCAATCTTTGAATTGAAAACAACTATAATTTGGGAAGACTAATTTTAACAACTTATAAAAGGGAGTTAGAGCATACATGGCTATCACTCTTCACTTCATAATGTTATAATTAAAGTCCATGACAGCATTTGTACCTACAGATTTAATGCCTTAAATGATTATAGATGCTGACAGAAAGAGCATAATAAAATAAGGTCTGTAATAACAGTAATAAAGTAACTGCTATCCATTAGATTCTTTTTTTTTACCTTTCTCTCCTTCAAAGGTAATGCAAAAGGAATAAAACAAAGTAGAAAGTCCACAGTTTCCCCATTGCCTTATACATTTGCCCCCTTTTCTTTCTTTTTAACTATCTACCACTGCTGCCCTATGAACTTTGACTCTGATAAACTGCAAGGCTTGCAAAAACTGTCCTCACAAAACACTGTTTTGACGTTTGAGAACTCAAGCAAGAGGCATGAAAATAGGAAAATCTCTAATGGTGAGTGGCAGTTAAAGTAAAAACTGCTGCTTAAGATAAAATTACAAGGTCACTTATTCAACTTTCTAATATCCTATAAAAACTCTGACCCTGCTTCAATCAGAGAGTCACCTGGTTTTCAGGTGCTCCCTGATAACATATCTGAATGAAGCCTTTAACCTCTATTTGTGTTATTTACATAATATTCTCTTAGCAGCAAACTCTATATACAATTTAGTAAATTAGAAGATATAAAGCAAATGTATTCTGTTCACTTCAAAACGCCAGCTTAAAGCAAAAATTATAGAATTTATAATTATGCAAAATGCTATAAAGATGAATAAGGAATATAAAGAAGTTAATTTCCAATGTTCATTTATCTATTATGTGAATGGCAGTAACACCAGTTCCCTTAAATCAGAAGAAAATCTCCAGCGTCTTCAATAATACTGCCACTTGACAAAAGTATATGGTGTTAATATCCTATCCATACTCAGTAATTCGTCTAGCATGAGCTCAACAAGCATACTTTAAACAAACAGAAATAAAAAGTAATTTTGGCTACAACACAAAAATAAACAGTAGTCAGAGGAAATTGGCTAGTTAAACTGTGTAATCCTTAACTTAGCGTATAAAAAAGACTTTATATTACAGTGCAAAGTATTAATATTACAACCAGAACACAGTCATCTAATAAATGAATGTACTAAAAACAATGAAGAAAACAGAAAGTTTAAACTGTAAGTGAAATGCCATTCTGTGCTGTTGCAATGAATTTCCAATATGGTATCTACTTATATTGGTTCAAAAACATTGCTTTAATTAGGATGATTTTTAAAGAACTTTTCTAGAACTCAAATTCCTTAAAATGCTTCCACATACTATATCTGTATGTAATCTATCTGTCTAAATATGATTATAAAAGCTTTAAAATCACAACTTAGTATTTGTTTTAGGTACCAAATATCATTATTGTCACTTCTTCTGCCAAACATCAAAATCCTATGTAGAGCCCAAAAAGATTTAAAATTAAAATAAATAAATGAATGAATAAATAAATAAAACCAATGAAGAAAATGAAGTCAATTTATTCTCAACATTTTTCTAGTTTATAATATTTTAGAATAATTTCTACTTTTGATATCTAAAAGGAAAATAGCACTATAATAGGTAATATTGAAATAAGATACACAATGAAGAGTATATAAAAATTATTTTAGTAAAAGGGCTATGTTTTAAATAAAACAAATTTAGATCCAATAATTACATCAACCCTGATCATGATAAAACAAATTTATCTTACCTCAAAGTCTATTTTTCTGAAGTGGTGGAACAAATCTATCATTAGTTATGGATATCTCTTTTCACTTATTTTCTGTCTAAAATAATTCAAAAGCTAGAGCTAGGCTTTACAGTGAGACTTACTAAGGACTATATGTCTTACCATACTCAGGGGATTTTGCTCACAGGAAAAGAGTAAACCAGCAATGGATGAAAAAAAAAATGCCCCTATTTTAGAACTTGTTTTTATGGGTCCTCTTTAGATAATGCCCATAGTATTTAGAAAAATGCAATTAAATGTTTGTCTGAAGGTGAGTCACATGTCAACCATTCAGTAAATACCTCATAAGAGGAGTTGAGTAGATAAATGGGTCATGATAATAAAATTTTCTTGACAAGTATGTAATCATTTCTTAAATTTAAAACTTTTCTTAGCAGGCAGTCAGAAAAAATCTGTCAATAGTTGATTTCCTCTGTTTTATTCAGTTAGTAAGAAGATTTGCATATTGTTGGTTATCTGTTAACAAAGGAAAAGTGAAGGCATTCTAACAGTATGGTGGAAAGTAGAACTAAAGAAAATGAATTTACTTCATGCCAAAAAGACTTTAAGTGACACTTTCAATACTGGAAGGTACAAGAGTAAAGCCCTACATTTCAACTATAGGAACACTATGTAACAACTTGAGCTCATAACAGATAACAATGCTTTCTGAAGGCTGGTGAAATAATTTCCTCCTTAAAATACTAACTAGTACTAAATGAGACAACTGCAGGGCAGTCTGAGGTTCTCTGACTTTCCTAAATAGAAACAGATTCTTTTCTGGATATATAGGGCGACTTACCAAGTTGAAGTGTAGCTTAAGAAAAATGCAAGGAGAATGACTTCTTGATAAAGGTAAAATTATAAACTATTTTCAGTAAAATTTTGAAAATAGCCTAGAGGATAATCTTATCCTGGAGAATGGTGATGAAGGAAAAGTCACACCCCAGAGCTTGGTTCAATGATCTTGAACCATACTATAATTACTAACAAAGGTCACTAGAGAACTTATAACATTGCTTCCTCAAAAAAAAAAAAGGAAACATATTAAATAGTTTAAAATTTTCAGTGATATCATAAAGAGAAAGCTGAGTCTAAATAACATTGTCTTACTAAGGTAAGAAAGGAAGTATGAGAGGTCTACCCTGGCAAGGAGGAGTATTTTATCACTGAGATGGGTTAGAAATTCCAGTGCATGATGATAATAAAAAGCAACATTATTTGTGTTCATTTTATTATTGTTTTTAAATGCCCTACAGGTACTATAGTTCCTTATTGCCTACACCCTTGCCTGGGGCTCACCACACCCACTAACCTACCCTTGATATGCCACACTGCATAAATGAAAGGTTTAATTTCTCTAGAAGTTCTAGGCAAGATCCTATTGACAAATCAATAAATTGACTTGGAGGTCCAAACTGCCAAGAGAACTTTTCGTTGCTTGTGGCTTTAAACCTCACAGGTCAAGGTTTTAAACATGATCCAAATGACCTGGTAATGAAATGAAAGAAGACCCACCAAAATAAGTTCTTAGAATATACAGAAACATCTTTCTTTTTGAAGAATTAAATTCTTCTTATAAATTTTTTAAATACACTAGTAATTGTTTCACTAAGAGTATATATATATGCTAGATGCTAGAGAGGCTATAGTGAGCAGTACAGACATATTCCTCTGTCTTTGTCAAATTTACAGTCTAACAGAGGGGACAATTTAAAATGAAAGTACAATAAACCATGAAGACTGCAATAACAATGGAAATACAAGAAGCTATGAATGCATGTAGCAAGGTCCCATAGTATTTTTTAAGCTGTTTAACCCAACTCATGTGAGTGCATAAGAAACATATTTACACAGTCACCCAATTTCTACATTATACACATACAAATGTATGCACAGACACACCTATATATTATTAACACTGGACAATTTTTATGAAACAATATTTTGCCCTTAGGATGTATGGAAGGTCTGATATTTTCTATTCCATCTTAATTATCCTGGTCTTGAATCACTAAATTGATCCCTGCATGGGTTTTGACCTGAAGTTTGAAGTATTTTTAAGTCAGCTGCATTACTTAGGAAAGATACAAATTCATCAGCCCAAGCTAAAACTATTGAATTAGAATCCATAGAGTATAGGTCCCAGAAAGCTGGCACTGTAAAACCCGGCAGCTCTATTAGGCCAGGACATAATAGAACAACTGGGCCCTGAAAATATACTATGGTTATATTTTCAGGTTGTTTGACAGCCCAGCTATCAAGGCTTGCTCTCGCTGATTTCCCATCCTCAGACTCAATATATTCACTATACAACCTCCTGGACCACAAGCATCAACAAGAACAGAGCAAAAAATGTACTTTGCCTCAAAAGCAGATCAGCTGGAAACACTAGAGGAAGGTACAGGGCAAAGTCTATGTAGAAACACAGAGAAAGCAGAGAGAATGAAAGCCTTGAAATTGTTGGCTCACTTCTATCTCTATTTCTTGAGAAATCAAGCTTTTTAAGCAAAGTTATAAGTATTACTCTCATAATATTAACTTTACTTTGCAGGGTGGATGAAATTCCTTTTTAGATTAGGAAGACAATTTCCCAGATACAGACAACCAAAACCAACTTCCTATAGAGCCAGGAGTTTAGAAATTCAGACATCCTAGGGATGTGGGAACATCATAACTCTGCTATAGCAAATTTATATCTCTCTTTAAATTATTCTCTATAATCAAGACAAGAAATAAATGAAGTAATAAGTTCTACCACAGATTGGAGAAATCTAGGGGTTTGCAGCATCCTAAAAATAGCTAATATTTCATATTGTAAGAATGAAACTGTCTTCTCTAAACAGTTATTAATGGTTTTTAAGGAGAAATTTCCTCAAGAAAATTGAGTGTCCTTTTCATTGCCAATGAACAGAAATCCTACCTCCCCACCCACCAAGATAGAAAGGCAGCTAGAACACTGCATTCAACATAAACTAAGGAGAATATGAAAGTCTATCAGAAACTTTAATATTTTTTCCACAGAAAAGAAAAAAGAGAAAGATTAAGGATATTTTCTTTGAAATAATGCCTATATGCAAAGCTTACCATCTTTAGATAATCTCTTGTCTTTTAGAGATATAGTATAGGAAGATAGGGTTAAAACTTAAGTCTGACAGAGGATAAAAAAGATGTGAACAGAAAATGTACAAAAATGAAACTGTTTGTAATACAGAAGCACAGACATAGAGTTCAGAAAGAGATATTCTCTAAACCTTTTTATTTAATTTTTACCCTCTTATAAAAGCAAGTTCAAAGAACAGCCTTGAAATGAAAATAAAGACCCGAGGGGTAATTATAAAGTCTAGTACAAACTAAGTGCCTAGAGGGAAGGAAGAGAATGAAAAAATTAAGGAAGAAGTAAGAGTCCTTTTGCATTGAAAAGTCTGACTGTATGTCTCAGCTCCAGTTCTGAAATCTTCTATATCGATGCTGAATGAGACATTATCACAATAAAAAGGATGATACGCTTCAAATCTTTGGAAAACTAAATTTATACATTTATACATTCTAATATGCTGTCTCTTAACAGTATTAATTCTAAGTGAAAATATTAAGTTAGAAAGCAGTTATGGCCTAATTAGCAAGTGGCTCAGTGACAAATATACCCTGCTGTATTAAAATTGCTTAGTAGCTATAGAATTATAGATGATAATTTATGAAAGAAATTCTAATTCAACTGACTATTGCAGTGAATGTCAAACAAAGGACAGCCAAATATATGTTGAAATTTCCACATACACATATTTTACAAAAGCATAACTCTAAAGTATAATTAAATAAAAAGCACATGTTATACTAATGTCATCATTTTAGCATTAGAGGTAATAATACACACAAGAGCTTCGTTTTTCCACAAAGAACTCTGTCATATCATTTTACAATTTAAAATCTTCCATACCAATAAAATTCTCCAAGGTATTTACAATCTTAATTTAAAGTGATAGAACCCACACAATCAAGTTGTTAATAAATGACAAGTTGGGAGTTTCCACTTACCTAGATATGTTGTTGAAGCTGAGAAACAGACGTTGGAGGCAGGGCAAATTATCCACATCTCTCTGGAAGGAAACAGAAAGCAAAAATTTATCAGTTGGAAGAAAAAAATATTATAAATGTCTTCTTGCTCAGCTGTTGAAATATATAGTCATTTCTATTTACTGCAACCTTGCTACACGACTGATTTCTACTGGACATTGAACTCCATTCTTCTCCACTGCAGATTAAATGGGAGGGTTTCAGTACATCCGCAGAACAAGCTGCACCACTCGCAAGGTAAAAAGCACTGAGGAGCCAGAGAGATGCTGCTGCTAGCCTCTTTAAGCATGCTTTTGGGAAAGATGCCAAAATGCTACTTCAGCATTTCAACTGTAGCACAAATACAGTATGATTAAACATTTGGTAAAAATCACTTTTAAAAAGAAGCTATTCAAAAGCTTTAAATTTTAAATTTATACAATTAGCCTTCCAAACAATAGTGAGAATTTCAAAGCTATTTACCTCACTATTCTCAAACCTTAGGAAATATACCACTCAGTTACAAATGAACGAATACATTGACAATTCCCCCCATAAAACTAAAAATAGATCATAGAAAATGTCACCAAAGGGCACTGTAAGGGCAATTTCCAATCTAAGCATGTATCAGAGGTTTTTACAAGGGAAATCTACCCTGTTATATTTATGTACAGCACCCCAAAAAGGACACCACAGCTGTTTAAATAATTACCTTTTACAAATACTGAAATGTTTACGCCTGAATGATTTTTTAAAAATCACAAAATACAAGTAACGCTACTTAATTTCATTAAGTGAAAACACACAAACCTTCTGAAATGTATGACATGATAACAGAATCTTGAGAGGAAGCTTAGTAGTCACCCAGTCTACAACTTTATTATTCATATGAGGAAAAGTGAACAGTTGAGGTTGCTATGGGGGTAGGACGAGGGTGGGGTGGGAAGATGGCCCAGGAGTACATACTGTCCTAGAGGCCAAGACAGGACAAGATTCTAGTTATCCTGCCTTCCAGTGCTCTGCTCTTCAAAATATTACATACTGCCACTACTCATATAAAATGTTTTTCATTATTAAGGATAGTATCATTTATAGTAATTCCCAGTTATATGAATTTAAATAATACAAATGTAAATATATTTACATATTATTGTGACCAATATGTAAACCTAAATCAAAATTTGTCTTACTGTTTCCATAAATCATCTTTCTTCCTCCCTCTTTTCCTTACTCCCTTTACAAATTACTATTTCTAAGACCTCAGTAAGAGTTTAGGCAAGTGCATTAATATTATAGACAAGCCTAGCTTTTCCCAAAATGCTACATTTATTCATTTTTAAAACCTTGTTGAAAAGAGAAAATATAAAAGTGATAGAATTGTGGCAGAGCCACTTCTTAATGGTTTTTGAGAGAGCATAGGAAAAATGAATCAGGCTTAAGATGTTCTCCTACCATCCCTGTACTATTCTCCAAACTTCTCTCAATCCCTTGGACCCTGAATAGTATAAAAGGCATACCATTGCCCATGATCAAAACAGTGGCTATGCAGTCCATTCATTGGACACTATTATTCTCAGAACCACCCCTAAAAAGCCTGTACCACAGATGTGAGATAGTGATTTTTAGAGCTTTTCATGGTCAAGGAATAGGTCTGTAGAAAACAGGAGGGCAGCCAAATTTTCCTCAGTGGGTGATAGGCTTTATATGTGGACAGATTTCCTGAATCATTTCTTTCAGCCATATCTCCCTGATGTGCACAAAAATTGAGGAAGAGTGATGAACTAGTGGCAGGACTCACTTTATTCCAGGGCCTTATTTTCCAAAGGTAATGGCAGCTTGCTGCCTATCTGGTTCCTAGAAACATGAAGTCATAGTCTAACTGAGAGCCCTCTCTGTACTCTTGGGGACTCTTTTCTCTCAAATTCTTCCTAGAATCTACCTGTCAGCATTGTTACTGAAACTCAAATGTTAGAAACTGAGAGGCAGTAGCCTGGATCTCCTTTGAATCACGGTATTTTTTAAAAAACATACATTTGACTTTTTGAGCTCCAGCACACCAGCTTCAGAGACTATAGATACTTTTTAAGACATAATTTTTGCAATTACAATCTAAACTCAAATTACATCAGTCTATAATTATTTGAGAAAATGTTTTTTAAAGTTAATTTGATAAAATTATAATGCTTTGTATTATCTTTATTTATCAAACAAAATTTACAAGTCTTTACCGAATTTTCAAAATTATTAAACATCATTACCTGATAGTTATAAAAAATATTCACAACAAATTGAAAAACTAAAATATGGAATTAAACTACATATATCCTTGTAGCCACTTATATAGATAGCCTTTCTAGAACTTTAAAAAGCAAAATTACCCACAATCATTTTCTATTGTTCCAAATTTCATCTGTAAGAAAATGATGCTTGAGGCTCTGCCTCGAGGGGGGAGGGGGGCATGGGCAATATACGTAACCGTAATATTTGTACCCCCATAATATGCTGAAATAATAAAAAAAAGAAAATGATAACTTTTTCTAGCAATTCTGAGATATACTTTTGTAATGAAATTCTAGCATTACAAATAGACAAAAAGAAAACATCATATTCATGATATCAATTATTTATACATGGATTATTTATAGAAAAGAACTTGTAAAACACTACTAGAGGATGGCTTCTCTAATATGAAAAACAAAAGATAGAAAATATTAACACATAAGATCCAAAGAGTAAGATTCACCATCCAAGAGAGGCAAAGAGAAATCCAAGGATGACATCTGTATAGCAGGGCTAAGAGCAACCAGTCTACAGTAGAGATAGGACAGGAGGCCCTAAAAGGCGTATCTCCAAGTGAGGAAAATGAAACACAGATTGCCCATAAAGAGAAGAATTTTAGAGTTCTGTTGGAGAGTTTAAATATTAATTAATGATAGTTAAACAAAACCCTAAATTAATAGGGAAAATGAGGCAGTTATTAATGCCGGAGAAAACAAAAATTTAATACCATGGTTCAAGACTCACTTTGAAAATTTCACCTTACTATGTCAACCAATCCTAATCTATTATATCATAAATTTATCAATTTTAATTAAGCCTCTGCATTGAAAGGACCACCCTAAACCAGAACACCAAGAAATCTCAAAAATAAATCTCCTGCCTTTGCCCTTGAAGACATGACCAAGACCTTGTCAAGATAGTATGCTTTTACTTGCCAGTAAGTAATAAGCTCACTGTTGCTTTATCAACAGATTATTCTGGTGGTAGTTTGGGGGAGTTAGCATTCAATAATATGCTTATCCAAAAAACATGATATAATTATTTTGGAATGACGGGCCATTGTGACATCCCAACCCTGGAATACTACTTCTGTCCAGGGGTCAGATCTATGATTGCTGTCCTGCCTTGCCCCTGCCTGGCACGGAGAGAACAGGGAGTCCTGGTGCTCATGCATGCCCCATGAGCAAGTGACCTGCACCCTTGCTGCTGCCACTGCCAGGGGACCTAGGCAAAACAGGAGACCATGGGCCTAGCACTGCTATGACAATACAGAAACTCAAAGAGAATGGAATATGATCTTCAAACATCTGGGAAAAAAATAACTGCCAATCAAGTAAAGCCATCAGTCATGAATAAAAACAAAATAAATATCTTTTTTTGACAAACAAAAACTAAGAGAGTTTACTACCACCAGAGTCACTTTAAAGGAACTTTTTCTAAATAATATATTTTAGGGAAAAAAAAAAGACTGAGACACAGAAAGGAGTGGTGAACCCAAATGAGTAAGTGACTAAAAACAACAGCAATTAAAATGTCTAGTTTTTGAGGTAAAAGAAAATACTAGGCAACAAAAACATGTAAAATGGAAGGGGTTGTTGGATTAAATGATTCTAAGAGTCTTATCTGAGATGTATATTAACTCTATGATTGAAGTGACATCTGTATTCTAAAAGGGTAAGAGTAGCCATTAAAATGAATAAAAAAGAGTAGAGAGAACTCCATCAACCCAAAATAAGGCAGAAGGGGAAAAAGGCATAGGAAAAGCAGGATAAATAGAAAGCATGAAATAACATCAAAGTAATAAATATAAATATATCAGTGATCACAATTAGTATAATAGACTAAAGTCTCTGATTAAAAGATTTTCAGACTATATGTTGAAAAAAGAAGTCATGTTTTCTTTATAAGAAAAAGGTTGAAAATTAAAGAATATATATTTGATAGGATGCACTGAGAAGAATTCAGTGTCACTTTTGTGGTATTCCTGCCAAAAGTGCATGATCTAAATCTAATGAGGAAACATCATTAGACAAGCCCAGACACTAAGACATTCTACAAAATAACAGCCTTATACTCTTCACAAATGTCTGTGTCACAAAATACAAAAGAAGACTCAAGTACTCTTCCAGATTAAAGAAGACTAAGGAGACATAACAACTGAATGCAATGCATGATCTTGGATTTTCTTTTGCTATAAAGGATGCTATTGGGACAAATGGCAATGTCCAAATGGGATCTATAGATTGGATAAATAGTATCATATCAATGTTAATTTCCTAATTTTGATGATACTATGGTTATATAAGAAAATTCCCTGTTTTTATAAAATATACTCTGAAGTAAGTATATGGCAATAAAGAGCATCATATAGTATCAGTAACTTATTTTTAAATAGTTGACAAAAATGATATATAAACTGATAGATATAAAGAGAACGAAGGAAAGAGAAAAAGCAAGAGAGAGAGAGAGAGAGAAAGAGAGAGAGGATAAAGCAGATATAGTAAAATGTTATCATTTAGAGAATCTGGTTGCATTCTGTACTGGAAACTATACTATTGTTACAATATTTTCTAAAATTATGTCAAATTAAAAAAATACTTTAAAGGTTAAGAAATAAAAATATATACCAAGAAAAAAATAATCAAGAGAAAGCTGGTGCTGGTCTAACATTAGACTAAATGAATATTAATGCAATAAATATTATTAGTGTCCTGATATATCCGAACTACCTAGAACAGTGCCTGGCAGATAGCCCATGCTCCTAAAATATTTGCTCAATGAAGGAGTTAGTAATAAAGAGAGTTAATACAAAATGATAAAATGAACAATTTACCAGGAAGAAAAATTAAATATGTATACACCTAGAAACATAGCTTCAGAATACTGATCAAATACTAGACAAATGTATTGATAGTAAGCTTTGACTACAAATAAAGAAGTAAATAAAAATCTTAGTAAATTTCTAAGAACCAATTACATATAATTTCCATTCATTGGCCACAATACAATTAAATTAGAAAAGAATAGCTGTACAATAAGAAATTTATACATTTCAAAATTTTAAGATATATTCTAAATAACACATGGACTAAAGAAGAAATCATAATGGAAAGTAGAAAACGTTTAGAACTAAATGATAAAAATACTAAATTCCAAGACTTGTAGGAAGAAGCTGAAATGGTTCTTAGAAGGAAATTTATAGCCTTAAATACTCATACAGAAAACTTAAAAGACTGAAAATTAACATATCTAATATCAAACACAAAACTTGAGAAAGAAAATAGAGAAAATAAGAGAGATAAGAACAAAAATCAGTAAAATAATATTTTTAAAAGACTATAAAGAGGTTCAACAAAACCAAAAACTGATTCTCTGAAACTACTAGTAAAATAAACAAACCTCAGGCAATATTGATCAAGGGGGAAAAAAGCATCAATAAACATTATTAGAAGTGACAAGGGGGTCATGACTAAAGATAGAGTAGCCAAACCAAAAAAAATAAAAAATAAAAAGTGAACTTAGATGAAAGGAAATTATCAAAACATCAAAATAGACACCCATTATTGTTATTGAGTCAATAGTTTAAAGCTACCTAGATTATTTTACAGATAAATTCTAACATATTCAAGGAACAGATCACCTATTTCATGTAAGTTGAGATTTATTACAAATAGGAAACCAAAATGGGAAATCAGAGAATATCAAAATAGGAAGTAATTCCCGGTTTACTTTATGACCTTAGTACAACATTGATACCAGAAAAGAATAAAAGGAAAAGAAATTACAAGCCAATCTCATTTACTATCAAAGACGTAAATAATATAAATAAAATGTTAGCAAAAAAACTCGAGAAATGTATATGAAATATAGCTCATAATATATGACCAAGAATGCTAGAATGACTTATAATTACAAAATTTTCTAATGTAATTTGCAAATGTAATAAACAATCTATATGATCAATCTAAAAGTTATAGAAAAATAATGTAATAAAATCTAAAAATCATTCAATATAAACTCTAAGCAAACTAAAAATGGAAGATAATTTCTTCAGACTGATAAATGGAATCTAGCAAACATAGCTGGTGATTATTTTCCTTGAACATCAGGAAACAAGAAGGATGCCCAGTTTTACTTCTCTATTCAACCAAAAGCTCTAGTGGTTTTGTCTAGCTCAGTCAAACAAGAACAAATGATAAAATTGCCTTAGTCCATTTGGGCTGCTATAATAAAATAACTTAGACTAGATAATTTATAAACAACAGAAATATATTACTCACATTTGTGAAGGTTGGGAAGTCCATGATCAAGTTGCCACCAGATTCAGTGTCTGGTGAAGGCTCATTCCCCATAGATGGCTCTTTCTATGTGTCCTCACATGGCAGAAGGAGTAAACAAGTTCCCTCAATCCTATTTTAAGGGGCACTAATCCTATTCACCTAATCACCTCCTAAAGCCCTACCTCTTAATACTATTGCATTGGTGATTAAGTTTCAACATACAAATTTTGGGAGACACCAACATTCAGACTATAGCATAAATATACAATGATTAGGGTCATTATTTGCAAAAAATTATAATTGTCTAAATACAAAACTCAAGATAATCTATAGACATATTATTATAATGAAGTGTTCAGAGCAAGGTTGTTAGATATAAGATCAATGAACCAAAATCAACAGTGGTTCCATATACCAGCAACAGTAAGAAATCTATTTCTGACCAAAAAATTTATAATAGCAACAAAAAGTATATGATACCTGGGAAGAAGTCTAACAAAAAACATATAAGCTATCCATGGAGAAAAGCATAAAAATCATTAAATGAGCTGGAAGGCTCAATACCACAAAAATGTCAACTGTTTTCAAATTCAAAGAAATTCCAATTAAATAGACCAGTAAGGTTTTTCACAAAAGTTGACACACTATTTCCAGAATGTATATGGAAAAATGAAGGACCAAAATGATTTTTTTAAAAGGAAGGAAGGGACTGAGGTTGGGAGAGGGGAAGAGAGAGCAAAAGAAGAGAAGAGCGAGGGGAATGGGAGGGGAAAAGGGAAAGAAGGGGAAGGGAAAGAGTAAGGGCAAGGGGGAGGGGATGAGGGAGGGCAGGAAGACAGGGAGGAAGTTGGGGAGAGAAGGGAGACTGAAGGGAAGGAGAATGGGAAAAGAAATGAAGGGTAAGGGAAGGGGAAGGGAGAGGAGGGAAGGGGAAAGAGATGGGAAAAAAAGAAAGGGGAAAAGGAAGAAAAGGAAGAGAAGATTAGAAACTTCAAATACTAGCTTCTAAGACATAATAGAAAGTTATTAAGATGTGCTACATTGTCACATGGATAGACATCAATTAACCCAGAGAGCACAGGCACAGATCCATACATGTGTAGAAACTTAATTCGTTAGATAGAGGAAGATACTGCCAAGGGGACAGGGAGGGGGGACAGAGATAATCCACTTTTCAACAAATGGTGCTGGGACAATTGGTTATCCATACCAGAAACAAAAATGAAATTGAATTTCAGCTTCATACAACAAGCAAAAATCAATTCAAAATAGATGAAACACCTAAATGTGAAAAGCAGAAATAAAAGAAATACTACAGATCAATAGGAAAAAAACTGTCATTAAAATGGACAAAAGATAAGGCTATTCACAGGAAAGGTGATCTCAGTATCAAAAAAGAAAAAAGATAACAAGCATTCAATCTCACTGGAAATTCCAATTAAAATATCAACGCAATACAACTTTTTAGCTAACAGATTGGCAGAAATAAACAGTCTAACAATATGAAGTGTCAACCAAGATGTGAAGTTACAGAACTCTCAGGTAATAATGACAGAAACACAATTTGGTATGGCCACCTTGGAGAAATTTGGGTGATACTGGATAAAGTGAATGATGTGCATAATCCTGCCACCTAACAGTACTTCCTCCAAGTACCTATCACTGAACATAGTTTTTCAAATGCAGGTTACAACCAATTTCTCATTGGTCAAAAAATCAGTTTACTGTGTTGAGACCAACATTATTTTTGAGATCATATTTTTTAATGAGATAGATTAGAATAGGATATACAGGAATGGATTGCATTAATGGTAAATTTAGTATCATGAAATGCTTGTTTCCATTATATATAACGTACCCATATACATATGTATATAATAACTGGATTCCAATGTAAATTTTATCTATTACTATAGATTATGGCAAAATGTCTAAAATAGCGTCCTTAGTAAAACTATTACACACATATACAAAAATAAATGTATGAAAATGTCATTTGTGCCACTTTGTAATAACAAAAAATTGGAAAAATATGACTATTCATGAATAGAAGACTGAATATTTAATTATAATCATATAATGGAAGACTATATAATCATGAAAATTAGCAAACTATAACTACAGGTATCAACATGGATAAATCTCAAAGCATACTGTCAATAAAAGCAACTTACAGAATGTACATGCAGTATGATACCATTTACGGAATATTTAGAAGTACACAAAACAATTACTACATAGTATTTAGAGATACATACATATATGGAAAAAAGAAACAGATATTCATGAGAAATAACACCACCATATTCAGAATTGTGGTTACCTCTGCAAAGGAGGGAAGGAATATGATGGGGGAGGGTTACACATGAGGCCTCAACTATATTTGAAAGGTTTTTATTTATTAAGTTAATTGGTAGATATACAAATGTTGGTAATACTATTTACTATTCTTTTGAGGATGTCTGAAATGTTTCACAAATTTTTTAAAGAGAAAGATACCATATTAGCTAAAAAGATATTTTGGTTTCAAATTTATAAAATTTCCAAGAAAAAGACAAGTGAATAAGCAAACAAACAATAACTTTCTACAACAAAAACATCAGAGGCTTCTGTTCACGATGGTGAAGTAGGAAATACATTTGTTTCCTCTCCTTTCCAAGAGTCATTGGGTAAATCAATAAAAATACACTAAAATGAGTAAATTCATAGAAATCCTAAAAATAAGAGAATTGTCATTAACAGACCAACATTACAGATGAATTTCAGACAGCTGGAAAGCTGATGGGATCTAACTGGAAATTACCATTATTGTGAGTCAGGAGAACCGTAGCTCAGAACTGCACGAGAGATGCTGCATTCAAATACAACAATTTTTTCTGACCAAATTCCATCTTACTCCATGCAGTCAGTGCATACAAGGAGCAGGTATAGACTATGATGAACTGTGGTGAATCAAGTAGGTGGATAATTAAAGATCTGTCTACTCAACAGCTATTTTCGGAACACCAACAAACCCACCCTACTCCTACCCTTGTCATGAACATAAACATGTACAGAGTAATCGGCTGAAGAAATCCTCAAGTAGAGCCTCAGGAACTATTCTCTAAACAAAGTAGTTATTTGTCAAGGAAAGATGGAGAGTGGATGTTTTATCTATGATGACAGTTAATAACTGCTACAAAAGAATCAGAGGGAAACAAGAAATGGCAGTTTCACCCGGAACAAATGAAAATAAAGTGCTTCTACCCCAAAAGCAAAGTCTTTCTTATTTTGGCATAGAGTAAGCCTGCCATTTTCTTTCCATTCACCCTAAAGGGAAGTCTGCCACTGTGTGGGATTCAAGAACTTACACAAATCTAGTGATAATTCTAGAGAGATATCTCACGGTTAAAAAGACCTATTCAACAACACAAGACACAAGACACCTACTTAACATAATCCTTCATTTAAAGATTATCAGCCATTGAGGAGGATCAAAATCATGAAAGAAAAAAGCAAAAAGAGTAAGTGTGATAACTGACTCTAGAGATAAGAAAAGATAATGAAAAAACCCCTATGTCCTCAGAATAAAAAGTCCCTTGGATCTTTTATGAAAAGGGTGCTTTCAAAAATAAATAAATAAGAATTAGATGAAGTTTCTTATTTATCCTCATATGTATATTCATAATTTCCTATTATTAATATACATGATACTTATCATTAAATATCATTTTTAACTCTTAGAAATTAATACAACTTCCTTTTCTATAAGATGTTTACTGCCACCTAAACTACAATAGTAATGATTAGACATAATATTCAATGGGAAATTCAGTAAGCAATTTCCTGGATATATATTATGCACTTTCCAAACGAAAGCCAAAATATAAGCAAGAATATACTAGGCCCAATAGATTCTGTTCCCCACTCTACCAAAGCTTTGTGGAATCTTACCAGACCCAGTGTCCTAAGGACAGATTAAGTCCAGACTGAACAGTTCCTGGAGATTTAGTAATATAATAGATTAACCCAATCTGGATGTCTTTTTTAAATAAACATTGCAGTTCTAATATTTATATCCAGTCTTGGGAGGGCTTGACATAATTTAGAAGTTCTGAAATAAATCCATGTCTTGGAGAAGGTTCTGAAGTTTTCCTAAGCTCCTAGAAGATACAAGTATTTCCTGGTTCACATTTTCTGGGAAAACTTCAAAATGAAACCAATCTGTACAATGAGGCCTAGAGATAAGACATTATCTTGTTCCCCAATATTTTCAAGTATAACATTTATAGTATACTTAATTTTTTTACTAAGGAACTTAATGTCCTAAAAGAGTTGAAAGTTAGATTGTGCCTTTCAAAGTACTTAAATGATACCAGAGAGAACCTAATGTAATTTTTCTAGGCTTTTTAAAAAAGGAAACTTGTTAAAAGAACAAATAATATTTTTCTTACCCTGTATCCTATTATACAGCAGAACAGCTATATTTCTAGTGCTCTTCACATATGCACAAATATAAAATACCTCAGAATCAAGCTGCTATTTAGTTGCTGACCTTCAGCAAAAATCATAAATCTGACCAAGTTTGTCTCAGAGTTCCAGAGTCCTGTTTCTGTAATTTTTTGCTCCCACAATCTAACTCTTTTCCTGTTGCTCACAATGCCAATTCTCTCTCATCTTTACATCTTTTTTTCAGAATCAACAAGCCACAAAAGACCCTAGAGCCAAAGTAGTCCAATGCCCCTATTTTAGAAAAAGCTAAACTGAGGCCCAGAGAATTAAAGCCATTTACTTAATGTCACACAGCTAATGAGAGGTGAGGCTAAGACCAGGACTAGGCCTCTGATGCCCCCTATATAATGTTCTTTCCACTGCCTCTTTAAAAATTACAAAGGAAATGATATTTATATGTTTTCATAACCCTCAACCTCTCCTCTCTGTGCCTTCTCCTCAGTGCAACAATTCCTCAACTTTCAGTCACCAATAAGCTTCTTTCTTATTAATTCTATAACCATGACAAAACAAGAAATGATTCAGTACTCATTTACACTAGATGATTTTAGTCATAACACTTCTAATTTTATATTTATTCTTTTAAAATGAAAATATCTCAATACTTTCCAAATCAACATATTAAAAATCTTAATAATTATATCCCACAATTCAAATACAAAAAAAACAACTAAATAACCTTAGATTTTTTTTTTTTTTGCACAAAGCCATGCTATGACATTTGTTTCATTTCCTTGAAAGAAAGCCAGAAAGTACATACCAGTTCCATTTTAATACTTACCACAAAAGTGATTTGATTGTGTCGCAGGTTAAGTTCAGTTAGTGAATCTAGCCCATTGAGATTATCGACATGACTTAAAAGATTTCTGGCAAGATTTAAAACTCTCAAATCACACAAATGATTGACGTTTTCAATTTTGGTAATCTGTCAAAAAATGGGGGAGGGGAGATTAGCAGGCAAAAATCTCAGTATGCATGTCCTAAAAACTGTAAAAATAAAGTATCCAAAGTCATTGGATTCAGTGACAAGTTTATATGCAGACATTTAAGAATCTATTTCTTGTTTCCATGCTGTAGATAATATGACGTCATGTGAAAATTAATTAAAAGATCATATTTTAAAATTTGACCATACTAAATATTTGAAGTAAATTTCATCAAATAAGCAATGTGTCCATTGTCTGGGGTAACTCTAAGAGCACAATACTGTGCCAGCTCCTGTGAAGGTTACATATTACCTGCCAGATAGAAATGTACTATGAGTCCAAGGCATACGCTTACAATGTTTTGACAAAGCAAGTCTGCCCTCTGAAAGAAAAGGCAAGGGAAAGGAATACCAAGTTCCCATTCTTAATTCTATTTATACCACAGGATCCTGAGAGTGGTCAAGAGTCTGAATGGAAAGATTCAAGGAACTAGGATCCCCAGGGGAAGGTGAGGATATTCTTTTATTAGTGGAAACGCTTGAGAGGAAATAGTTTAGATAGATGTTTAGTCAGGGTACAATATGGTAGATGCCAATTGTTTAAAACAAGAGAACTTGAATTATGGAATATGCATACGCACATAAGCAATGAACTGCAGCAGAGTTTGAGTTGCCTACTAAGGTGAGGGTAAGTACAGACTAACACCGTGAAGTGATGAGAGCTCAGCATGATTTTAAGCCCCACTACTATAATATAGCAAGCACAGCACAACAGGATGAGTTTCTGCATGACACAGAATAGGAGTCCTGGTGGAAGACTTCATCAACCTCTTAATATAATGTACTTAAGTAATAATGATTTGTACACATAACATGTTTCTTCTGAACATTAACAAAATGAATTTCAAAATCACCAGAGATTAATTTGCTCATTTGTCCCCCATCACGGTATATTTGAAATTTTTTATCTAACACTTCAAAAAGCAATTGTCAGTTAAAATAACATATTTTTAGATGTATAATCTATTTTCCATGCTGTTATTTGGATTCTTCCTTATATTCAAGAAATACCATCTAGATTCCATCAAGGTTACAAAAGAGAAACATATGTTTATTGGAAATTCAATAATAATATAGAAATGCAACCTATGACCATGTTTAAACTTAGTTCTAAGATTTATCTAATGTAAAGGGAAATAAAATCATATAAAAGTTGAAAAATAAGAAAGAAGGTTATGAGTATTTATAAACGATAGAACTGTGTAATAAGACATAGAGTAAAACATTTAAAAACTAAATAAGTGATAAAATTCAAAGTGTATGAAACCAATAAAAAGCAAAATAGATACCACAGAAAAAAAGAAATTAGTAATGTCATTACAAGCTTGAGAAATCCTCCCAAAATACCAAGGAAAAACATATAGGAAAAATAAAAGATAAAATGGGGATATGGAAGACAAACAATATAGAGACAACAAACATAAATGGGAAAGAAACAATGTCTAAATATGTAAAACTTTCCTGAGCTCAAGAAACATATAAAAGGGCACAATTGTATGAACTGCATAGTGTGTCTTCTCCCTTCTGCTAATAGTTCCAGACAGTTCTTTTAGAAAACTACTCTTGCACATGGTCCTGGTAGGATTTACTATTAGAATGGCTGTATTTTTGAGTTACCTTCTAGTTTGAAATATATGAAAAGAAACACTGTTAATTCTTGTACATGGGTATCAACCTGTAATTTTTTAAAAAGTCACTAAGGGATATTGTCTGGCTTCTTGGTTTGCAATCCGAAAGGCCAGAATTGTGTACAACATCTGCTATGGGATAAAGTCAGTTATTCATTGCAGCCAAGGACAAAGTCACAAGAATAGTAAGGGCAACAGAAGCTTCAGGCAAAGGGTAGTGGAAGGTGAGGGTGTAGTTCTTGATTAGTTGATATACTTCACAGCCAGAAGAAAAGATGATGGGAATGTTGGAAAGTCTGATTATGGGTCACAGTGATTAGAGAGAGTCCCAAGATAGACTGCAGGGCTTTTTAATGCACCTAGGAAAGCTGGATGCTCCAGTCTTATCTTCATATGTAAGAGTAACCTAGACTGCTCTGCTTGGGTAAAGACATAGGAGTAAATTTAAAGACAAAAAACATCCACTTAATTTCTTTTAGCTTTTTACTATCTGATGCTACATTTTTAGAGTTAGAAATTAGTTGTTTCATCTTAAATAGTATATCTCCTAACTTTTTAGAAACATAGAGTCACTAAGACTATATCTTTGCTTTGAAATATTCCAAATTTTGCTTATTGGATTTATATATTTTGAAATAAGACTCAGATTTTCACTTATAACTTCCTTCTTGTAGTTATAAAACCTTGAGAATAATTTGTGTAGTACAAATGTCTAATCTTAATATACAGAATATCACAAAAATATGCTGAATTATATAGTATATAAACACAGGTCAGTTAACAAGGAATAAAACATTTTTAATCAATATAATGGTTGGTAAATAATGCCTACACATAATGTATAGCTCAAATAATACAGTGTTCAGGTGTTCTGAAAGACCTTGGGTAGTGCCCATGAATTCTTAAAGGTATATTATAATTTGAAAAATGCATAAATATGTTTATTACTTCTCATATATACATTTTAAAATAAACTTGAGAAAAATATTGCTACCATAACATATAACACTAATAGTTATAAACAAATTTTAAAACAGTGGTCTACAAGATTAAATACGTATTCCTTAGCCTGGCATACCAGGCCCTCCATAATCTGGCCTTACCCTACCTTTCTTTCTTTTTTTTTTTTTTTTTTGAGACAGAGTCTCACTCAGTTGCCCAGGCTAGAGTGAATGCCGTGGCATCAGCCTTGCTCACAGCAACCTCAAACTCCTGGGCTTGAGCAATCCTCCTGCCTCAGCCTCCCGAGTAGCTGGGACTACAGGCATGTGCCACCATGCCCGGCTCACTTTTTCTATATGTTTTTAGTTGGCCAATTAATTGCTTCCTATTTATAGTAGAGACGGGGTCTCACTCTTGCTCAGGCTGGTTTCGAACTCCTGAACTCGAGTGATCCACCCGCCTCGGCCTCCCAGAGAGCTAGGATTACAGGCGTGAGCCACCGCGCCTGGCCCTTTACCTACCTTTCTAGCCTCTTCTTTCACTATTCCTCTACACATGTTCAATTCTCTAGTGGTAAAAATTACTTACATTGTTTTTAATCTCAGTGCCTTTGCATATGATATTCTTTTATTGTCAATACTGTTTAATTCCTCTTCCCCTTCCACCACTATATAACAGGATAACTTTCCCTCTACTGGAATGACCGTAACCAGCCTGCAGTGTTGGACAATTCCCAGGACACCAACACTCCTCCCACTACATGCACATGCAGACACAAACACTGGACTGGAAATAGATTAGAACCTAGTAGATGTGGTCTATCTAGATCTATTAAGGTTTTTATTAATTACATTAGCTTTCAACAAAACTATTGGGACTAACAGGTGTTAGAAAGCCTAGCAAGATCATACTGAGTGTTTACCTGACCAACTGCAAGCAGCAGTGGCAGCTCTTGTTCATCAACAGGCAAGGACTCCTGGATCATCCCTGAATATAGGCTCATCACTTCAGAAGAGACTTTACCTTCTGCATGAGTATGTACCTCATGTAGCTATTTATAAATAAATATATCTCAAAGATAAAAATGTAAATGGCTAAGCAAAGGGCTAAAATAAAAAAGCCAAATGGCTCTGACAGAGAACAATGAAAAGGGGGAACATAATAAACCAGATACAGAAATTAAGACAGACAGATATAGAGGTAGACAAATTGACTGAACAGAATAGGGAGCCCAGATTATAGACTAATCAGGAAAATATAACTCAAAACCACAAAGCAACACCACTTTACACCAATTCAATCAGCAAAAAATTAAGAAGTCTGATAATTGCAAATGTTGAAAAGGATGTAAAGCAACAGGACTGACTATATATTACTGGGGGGAGTATAAACTGGTATAACCACTTTGGAAAACAATTTGGCATTATCTTTTGGAGTTAAACATTTAAATAGCCTATGACTCATCAGTTTTACTCCTAGACATATACTTCAGAGCTTCAGTCCCTAACTCCCGGGCTGTGGCCTGTTACTGGTCCATGGCCTGTTAGGAAACAGGCCTTTCATCACTGCCTGAGCTCTCCAGCACCACACCTCCTCCCACCATGACACTCCATACCCCTATTCTCAGTCCATGGAAAAACTGTCGTCCATGAAACCAGTCCTTGTTGACAAAACAGTTGGGGACCACTGCTCTAGGGTACCTATGGAATATGTAGAAGGGGAGACATGTACAAGAAAGTACTTAGAAGTAGTATTCGTAATAGCAAAAAACAAAATACAACAAAGAAACAAATAAAAAGAAAAAACAACCCAAATGTCTCTCAATAAGCTACTAGAGAATAAAGTTTCTGTATAGTCTTACCATGGAACATATAACAGTGAAAATTGAGAAACTATAGCTACTTAAAATAGATAAATCTCAGTAACATGATACTGTATCAGAAAAGCAAACACTAGATAATGACAATTAGTATGATACCTTTATAAAATGAAAAGATAATACTACTAAACAATATATTATTTAGACATATCTACATGTGATAAAACCAACTAAAAAACTCACAAAGGAATGAAAAATGTGAAATCCAGAATAGTAGTTAACTCTGAGGCAGAAGTAAGGAGATAGAATAAAAAAGAAACACCTAAGTAGAAGAAAGTCAGGAATATTCTAGTTCTTAGATAGCAGTAGACAAATTGACTGAACAGAACAGGGAGCCCAGATTGGCTGGATAATGTAATGTGTATTATAAAAATAAGTTAATAAAAAATAAAATTATAATAACTCTAAGGATTCCAATGTTTTATAAGTTTTATCTGTCATTTACTGCTAAGGAGTTACCAAATCTTATATGAATAGCTTAATATCTTAGAAATTCCAGTGGATTGGTAAAATAATTCTTGAAAAATTCAATGTAAGTATGATTTTTATATCTTTTATAATACCACTTTTCTGGACTTCTTCTTAAAAAACAAAGGAGTGAAAGAAAGGGCTTTACCACACCTGATTTCCATGAAGGTCCAAGACATCTAAGCTTTTTAGATTTTCCAGATTTGAGATTTTCTTGATTCTGAAAATCAGAATAAATAGAGTAAGTAGAATAGAAATATGGATGTATCACATCTTTCTGTAAATCAAAGCATGCTTTGATTGTGTACAAATGCAACTCATTTTAATTTATTCTCTCTCTCTCTCTATATATATATAGTTATAATATATATGAAAGGACAGCCTTGCTAATAAACTATCTAACAGAGAAAAATAAACTAACTAGTTTATTAGATAGTTTATTAGGTAGTAGTCTTTAAGATTAATCACCTGTCTTTTAAGATTAATTAACTGCCTGCTGAGACTGTTTTCACAGAATTTGAAAAGAGCTGAGCAGACAGAAAGGAAGTATAAATCCTCCTTTACATTCACCAGAGCCGTCTGGCCAGATAAGACTATCTCTAAGAGAAGAGGAAAAAAAAAAAAGAAAAGAAAAGAAAAAAGAAAAACCAGACACAGCAGCTCCACAACCATTTTCCTACTGTCATGTTCCTACTATCAGATTGCCACAATAAATTTTTCTCTTTTCCCCTTTTCCCCATAAAAATCCTGAGGCCATCTGCTCAGGGCCAGCACTTCTCTTTTTCTTTCTTTGTGCCAAGCCCTTTCCCTTCCCTTTTCTCTCAGGGAAAGTAAAATAATCTTCTTTCTTCTTTTGATCCTAATCTTTGTGTTGAGAATTCTTTCTCATCCTGCATATAAATTCCCACCCTAACAATATGTATCTTAAACAATAATATATTTCACTTTGATTTATTATGATTTTAAAGATGCAATACCACTAGGGGGAAGATAGTTTAAATATTTACCTTTAGAAAAAAGCAATTCTACTTCTAAGAACTTTAGGTCAAGGCACTTATGTAAGGCAGTTCCCTTCATCTTAGAATACAATCTAAACTCCTTACTTCTACCCGCAAGGCACTAAACTATCTAGCTTGCTGACTCCTTCCCTACCCAGCCTTATCTCTTACTACAGGCTCACTCCTTCTGCTCCAGCTACAGGGGCATACTTACTGTATTTCTAACCTGACAAGTTCATTTCCACCTTAGGGTATTTACCCTTGCTGTTCCTTCTGCCTTAACATTCTTCTGCCAAAACTTCACAGAGTTCACACCCTCACCTTATAAAAGGTCTCAACTCAAACATCTTACAGTTGCCGCCAGATGACCCTATCTAAAACAGCTTTCCCTTCCTGTTCCCCCTACTCTCTCCTTTCTCTGCTTTAACTGACTTCACAGCATTTGTCATTGCCCAAAATTATATTATTTTTGTGTTTCCTTTTCAAAATTTTTCTCTTACCAAACCAAAATTTGAGCTTCAAGATGGCAGAAACTTTGACATGTTCTCTACTCTATCCCCAGCATTCATAACACTGTCTGATACCAAGTAGGCACCCAATTAATTATTTGTTTAATGAATAAATGAACATATTAATTATTAAATGGATGGGTTTTATGTACAAGGGTATTCATAATAGGATTGTTTA
Source organism: Cheirogaleus major (assembly GCA_963574435.1). Taxonomy (NCBI): domain Eukaryota; kingdom Metazoa; phylum Chordata; class Mammalia; order Primates; family Cheirogaleidae; genus Cheirogaleus; species Cheirogaleus major. Next base: position 29,260 of record CAUYPO010034347.1, read on the forward strand.
TTACAGAGACAAACTACACACCACCTAAATGCTTTCTACTAGACTGCTCAGTTTGTAAAACACTTACATTTATTTGAAATTTCTGATTTGTCATCTTGTAAAAAGCTAGATTTTGCTATAAATAACAAACCAGAATTTTTTTTCCTTTTTTTTTTTATTTCAGCATATTATGGGGGTACAAATATTACAGTTACGTATATTGCCCACGCCCCCCTTTCCCCTCGAGGCAGCGACTCAGGCATGACCATCCCCTAAACGTTGCACATCTCACTCGTTATGTTTGTATATACCCATCCCCTCCTCCCCTCTCCTACCCACCCGACACCCAACACCCGACACCCGACAAATGTTATTCCTATATGTCCACTTAGGTGTTGATCCGTTAATACCAATTTGCTGGTGAGTACATGTGGTGCTTGTTTTTCCATTCTTGAGATACTTCACTTAGTAGAATGGGTTCCAGCTCTATCAAGGAATATACAAGAGGTGCTATATCACCATTGAAAAACAAATCTTAATAACACTGTGTCTAGACCATCACCTTTGATATTTTCCTATTTTCTCTATTGCTTAAAGTACTCACATGGATATATATTTAGCTTTGGAGATCTGGTGACTTAGGAACCAATGGGTCTCCAGCAAAAGATTATTAACTGATGCAATTGCTCTCCTTTCTCTCCTCTCCCCTCCAATAGAGTCTTTCTCTGTCTTTTCTACCCATTTCACTAAGAAAAGGTATTGAGTCTGGGAGACAATTGGCATTCTGCCCAGAGAATCTGAATATTTGAATGGGCTCCTCTAAGAATAACTCAGAGTTTAAATTTGGAAATACAGCACTCATCCTGGAGCGCTGCCAGGTGATTGGCACCAAGATTGTGGTTCTCAAAGTGCGGGTGGTCTCTGATCCAGCAGCAGCAGCAGCAGCAGCAGCAGCAGCAGCAGCTGCAGCAACACCTGGGAACTTGGAAATGCTAATTCTCAGGGCCCACCCACCCAGACTCACCTGGGTGACTTCAGTCACCTGAATACTCTATCCTTTAAAAAAACAAAAACCCTTTCATGCTTCTCTTCCTTTCTTCAGGACAGAGCACCCATACATATTCAGACTGTTTTGCATAAAGTAGAGCAGTGGCTTTCAAAGTGTGGCCTCAGGACCATCAGCTTAGGCAACCCTGAGAACTTGTTAGAGATGTAAATTCTCAGGCCACACCCCTGACCTGTGGTTATCAAACACTCAGAGGGTGGGGCTCAGCACTCTGGGTTTTAACAAGCCCCTCCTTCCCCGCCCCCCATAATTCCAATGCTTGGTCAAGTATGAGAAACAGTGAGATAAGAGCATTCCCTGCTATTGAGCCTATTCTGTAACTTAGATTTGTTCTGAGATGCCAAACAGCGATCACAGCCCTGTTAAATAAGCCCTGTGAGTAGTTTACAAGCCCATGGGATTTTAATTCCTTTGTCAGACTGCCTTATCCTCAAAAAGGTATTTAAAACAGTAAATGCCACTCACAGTATTACTGTGCAGATATAAATCTGTGTTTCTCGGGAGGATTCATTTAAGAGAGTGTGTCTCAATGGGCTGTGTGGAATCTGTGTGGATGGGATGGCAATTGGGGAGAGCTGTAGATTTGAAAATGCCTCCTTTCCTCCTTGATATAGGCAGATGAGTGTGTGTGTGTGTGTTTAATTAGGTTGGTAGAACAGCCTGCCAAGAATTGGGACGACTGGGATATAAAAGCCCATTTTTACAGTCCACCCACCGTGGCCTAGCATTGAACTCTCAATCTTTAAAAGGTTAATGCTCATCCTGGGCAAAATAGAGAGACCCTGTCTCTACATAACTTTTTAAAAATTAGCTGGGCATGGTGGTGTGCACATGTAGTCCCAGCTACTCGGGAGGCTGAGGCAGGAGGATCACCTAAGCCCAGGAGTTCCAAAGTCACAGTGAGTTGTGATCACACCACTGCATTCCAGCCTGAGTGACAGAGCAAGACTCTATCTCTACAAAAAAAAAAAAAAGTAATGCTAATTTAGCTACTTGATGGATTTATACTAAGAATACTATAGATGGATCTAAGGGTATTATTTCAAATACAATGGGTATAAAAGTACACTTTGATCCACAGGCTCTCCCCCTCCGATCCCTCCCTCACATTCCTGCCACATAAATTGTGCTAAAAGGCAGCTTCAATCATAGCATTTGTCCCCCAGTCGTGGCTCCCCAATATGTACCAAATTAACTTCATATTCCTCATCCGGCATTCTAGACTGAAACTGTAGATACTAGGTTGAACTGTATAAAATTGCCATTTTAATGGGGCAAAAATTATCAAACATCAGCAATTTCATATGGTTCAACCTAATATCATCTACCTCATTTAATTTGCTAAACTTCTCTGTAGCCTTTTTCTTTTCCATATTGTAAGATTTAAGCTTCTTGGAATCTTAATGTTTAACCTTGAAACTGCCAGCCTCAACTTCTGGAGAAAAAAAATCTCAGAAAGATAAAGAGAAAATGTTCTCCCTTCTCCTGCAGTTGCAGAGAAACAGACACTATCATATGACACAGAGCCAGCTCCATGTCATAAAATTAGAAGTGGAAACATTCACTCAAGCATCTATCCTGGCCAGTGTGGAGGCTTGAGTGAAAGGCCATGATCCTAGTCTGTTTTCTGTTGCTATAAAATTGTCCTTGGAAGTGTTATTTGTAAAGAAATGTATCTGTTAAGATAAATGGCTATCAAGAGTTTGTTGCTACGTCCTGAAAATGGAACCTATCACACCGAGAGGGTCTGCAACTGTCATTAGTCATCTTATTTAATAATGTGTTGCTCTGGTAATAATAATACTTAAAGTATCAATTGTGTTTTCCATAAGGTAACCAATATTTCTGTTAGAGGTCTTTGTTAAATGGAAAAGGAGCTTTAGAATTTCTTTTCCCTCCCTTTAGGCACGAAGGTGTTATAAATCCTTGGCTTCCTTATTCAAACGGTAGCATCTGTCTCACTGAAATTACCAAGAAGTTGCATGCTATGGAGCCAGCCTGTAGTTTCAGCCCTCTCCTTTACTGCCCCTCTGAACATACACCCTGCTCTGGATAGCTCCTCTTCTGTACTGATCATGCCCCACCATTCGTCTGCTCATGCTGTTCCTCTACTTAGAACACCCTCTTCCCACCCCCATCTCAACCTGTCAAAATCCAAGTCAAGATTCCGGAAAGATCACCTCCCCAGTTCCCTCCAGTAAGATTTATCTTTAACAGTATTTGCCACAGTCTCCTTGATTTATAATCATTTGTATGTTTCCCTTCTCTCTCTGAGTAGAATTTAATCCCACTGAGGAGAAAGAATGTGCCTTACTCTTCCCCCAAGTACCTAGCAAAAGGCCTTGCATGTAAGCATGCTCTCAACAAATAAAAAAATGACTTTGAAGAAGTTTCCCACAACCAATATTAAGGGTCATCTTGATCTAATTGAGTTCTAAAACCAAACCTCTCTCCCTCTGCATTGTGGGAAGTCAACTCCCCGCTATACCTTGAAGATTCTAGGGCCTGATTCATTGTCACCCTCTCCCATATTATGCCACCAGTAAGAATTATGGGTGATTTCAGTATCCACATCTATTGGAAGGATAGATGATCCATCCGATAGCCCAGCCCCTTGGCTCCTTGAACTTCTCTCCTGCAATGATCCTTTCAATACCTGCCACAGGCAGCCATTCCCATGGTTTTACTCTCGAACTTATCATTACCAATAACCATAAAGTTCTCTATAATCTCAACTTCAAGCCTCCCACCCTCCAAACACTGCCAAACAATAATTTCAAAATAACTCTGGTTTCTCAAAGAGTATGCAGAAGATGCATAGCTCCAACAAATACCACTTGTTGAAATCATCCCTTTCCCTCTCCTCCTCTTACTTCCAGCAGAAGCTTTAACATTTCTGTAGAGAAGCCACTTAGAGCCCAAGAGTAACCCTACTCTGAAGAAGGTAGGGCTGAAGGGGGTTTGTTTTCTGAAGCTCTATTTGCATAACACTTTCCACAATTCGGAGGGAACTTTCCACTTCAAACAATGCCCCCCATAGTGACTATGGGAATGGAGAGCTAAAGCTTCCCAAGCTGCCTCCCCTGCTCCACACTGATCTACTCGTCTTATGATAAACTCTTTAGAGTATATTAAACTCACCCAGAACAATCCTTCGAAAAACTGTCCCACCAGCTCAGCTCTTTTCCTTCTGCCCTTTCCCATTGGAAATTGGGAGGGCAAAGGCGGATATCTTAAACAGGCAAGGTTGAGGGATGGGAGCGAGCTAGGAAGCACTCTGCGCGTGCGCGCGTGGGTGGTGTCCGCACGTTGGGACCTTTCCTGTTGTCCCAGAGTTGGGACAATTATTAGGTTATTTAAAAATTGGAGGCAGTGTATATATTAATAAGAGAAGCTAGTATTTACCTATGCATGCGTTGACGCATGTAGGGAAGCATTTGTTTCCAGTTTCCCATGACAAAAGATTTGAAGTAGTCTATGACAAAAGATAAATTAAAAAACGAGTGAAATACAGTTGCTAAAGCTGGAAACAAAAAGCATCAGGTGCTCGCACATCCTAAAGAAAGGCTGCAACCAGCCAGCAGACACGTTCTCTCAGAGAGGACTGAGATGGCAGAACTGGCCCTATTTGGACTCTGACCATTCCTTTCAACCACCAACGGCCACTAAATACGAGGGGACTGGGGAAGGGAGGGAGAGGAGTTGAGTGTTCCTGGGGAGAGGCTGCTTTGTCTTGGGGTGCAGTGGGAAGGGGAAGGGAGAGGAGTGCCAGGGCTCTCCTGTTCTCCCAGGCCAAGACGTGTGCAAGGGAGGTCCCTAAGAGAGTCGCTTGGAGGAGTGGGGAGGTCTGCATGAAGGGAATGTTGGCCTCCAGTTTCCTGCCTGGACTCCTGCGGGGCTTCACAGATACACAGGCCCACCTTGGACCACCCCGGAGGCTTGGGAACTGTTGGTGAGCTTATTCTTGGGCGAGCTTGACAAATATTCTCAGAGGTGCGTGCTGTGTGTGAACCTGGAGTCTGGTGCCCCCTTGTGGTCTAGAGACAGCTGAACGTGAGAGGCTCAAAAGGTACCGAGGGGCAGCCTGCCTGAAAAGCAAGCGGGAACAGCTGTCCCACCTGATCCCTTGACTTCACAGCCTTCAGAATGCGGAAAAGGGCCTTAGCAATTCCCAAGGCTCCATAGGGAGGAGCACAGGGCTTCCTTGGAGGGCCACTCGGTGGAAGGCCCCAGAGAAGTTAGAATCCAGGTGCAGCTGAACACTGTCGCCTCAGGAAAATCAGAGCAGCCCCCTGCCCAGAGACCGCTCACGCAGTAGATCACAGCATCAGACCTGGAAAAGGACCATTTCCGCAGGAAGATTTCTGTCTCCTTTCACCCCCTCACACACACACCAGAGGATATGATATTGAAATTGTGATTGGGACTGTCAGCTTTACCAACCAAGGGAGCCTAGCAAGTTATGAGATCTGCCCAAGGTGTTATTAAAGGATGGGAAAAGGGGCTTGGTGCCACATGGCCGAAAGCAGTGATTGGGAAAAATAAAACAGTTTTACATATACAGTCTACTACTGAGTAGTACTACTACCCATCGACACATCAGTTACATGTACCAGACACCAGGCATGGATTTGGAACCAGACAGGGAGCTCAAATATCAGCTTTATTGCCTCAGGCAATTCCTGTCTGAACCTCAGTTTCCTCATTTTCCAGTAAGGATAATAATACTTAACAGACATTATTATTAAGTTAATAAAAGGATTAGAGGCAGTGTATATAAATAAATACAAGCTACTATTTATCTATGCATGCATTGATTCATGTAGAGAGGCGTTTATTCCCAGTTTTCCATGACAAAAGATTTCAAGTAGCCTATGACAAAAGACAAAAAGAACAAGTAAAAAAATAGAAATTAAAAATAAGGAACAAGGAATGCTGAAGTGTTAACCATAAATGTAAACTTAGTGATTCGTGCTTCAAGTCTGGTTTTGAGTTTCCTGGCAGCTGAGGCACAAAGGGAAACCTCAGAACTTGCACAACTGCAGTTATCAGAAAGGTGGAAGGATACTGCCTTCTCAGAGGAGAGAAAGCTTTTCCTGGCTCCAAATTTCAAAAGCAACGCCTCAGGGGGTGTTTTTCTGCGTTGGTTTGTAAATTACCTGAAATCTTGACTATTCTTTACCACAGGTTCCCAAAGCTTTAGAACTAGTAATGTAGTAATTGGGACTGGGGCAAATTACTGAAGGTAAATGACCCAGATTTCTACGCTTTGGATCGCAATGATATTGTGCCCCAATTACTATCCTATAATTTTTCAAATTCTTTCGGATGAGCTTTCCCTACCACATTCACCCAAAGGACATTTAGACTCACCACTTCCACCCCAGAGAAATGTTTTTATTTGTAACTCATGCAGAACCTTCAGACAGAGGACAGAACTAAGCAAAAGTACCGATGCATTTTTAGATGAAATAGCTAAATTCAAAAGGCTCTTCACTTTCCCAGACCCCAATCTGGCCAGTGAAAGCCATACTGCTCTCCCGTCAAAGGCCACAGTCACCTTTGCGGATCATTAGCACATGAAGTAAACAGCATTTGCAAAACAGTGCTACAGGTGAGCTTTCTCACCCCAGCCTGTAGAGGCACCTCAACTAATCTGCATATGCTAACGTGGGTTTCCAGGGAAGATGCCAAAATAAGCTCCTGTCCTCCCTCACCTTTACTTTAATCCCCACATAGGTTTTGCTTTTACCATATGGTAATTATTTCCAAATCACAAGTGCAAACACTCACTCTGATTGGAAAATTAGCAGATTTCAAACTCAGGTAATTTGTCCCTAATGAGGAACTTGTTGAACTGAATTTAACAATTAACTCATACACCCTTTGCTGCCTGCGGCTAAGGGAGTGAAGCGGGGAAGACTGAAGGGCAAATTGAGGGCTGGGGCCTGGCGGGACTTCGGGAATGAGATAAAGGTTGGGATGGGGAAAGGTGTGTTAATGGGTAATGGGGCTGTAGGTACATCAGGAACTTGACTGTTCAAATGGATATATATATATATATGAATTTCAAATATATGCTAAAAGTAAAGAGATTAATATAATGAGCCTCCATATGCCCATCACCCAGCTCCCACAATTATCAACTCACAGCTGATCTGGTTTTACCTCTGCCTGAGAAGCTAGAGACTCAGAAGACGGACAGGGAGGGGCAGCAAAAGGAAGATTGAAAGAGCAGGTGGTACCTCTACTCTCTTCCATTCCCTCAGGTTCCAAGCTCTCTAGGGTAGAGGTGGGTTGGTGAGTTTTAGCTGACTCCTGGGATGGTTAGTATCTGTCCCCATGGGCATGTTGCATAGGGCTATGCAGAGCCTGGCAAAGGACTGACCCTTGTCTTCTACTCTCTTCCACCCTCCTTGCTCCATGGTGAGGGCCACTTGACCTTTACCTATAGGTCCTGGCCCAGGTGACAACAGGCCATGAGGATTTCAGGACGTTCCAGCCCAGCGTGTGGAGTCAGCATGATCACTCTCACTCCAATTGTGTGCCCAGCACCCAGGTCATGTCTGAGGCTCAATCCCCATAGTCTGCTTTGCTCTTCCATCCCTCTAGAACCGCACTGTCCCTAACGATAGCCACTAGCCACTCGTGACTATTTATTGAGCACTTGAAATGTGGCTGCTGAGACTAAAGAAATAATTGTTAAATTGTATTTACTTTTAATTAATTTAAATTTAAAAACTGGTACTTGATTCAATTACTGGAAAACTCTTAAGCATGTTTGGAAGGTGAATCTACATCTTTAACCATAAATTTTATAAAAAAACTAAATACAGGTCAAATATTTCTGATGAAACTTTAGCATCTGAATTGAGACAGTATCTGGAGTTTGAAGACTTAGTAAAAACAAAAAATTTAAAATGTCTCATTAAGAATTAAAAAATATTGATAACATAGGAATGATAATATTTTGAGTATATTAAGTTGAATAAAATTTATTATTAAAAGTAATTTCCCCTGTTTCTTTTTACTTTTTAAAATGTGGCTACTAGAAAACTTAAAATTATATATAGGGCTCAAGTTATACGAGGTCTGTCTGTAAAGTATCCAGCCACGTAATATGAAAAATAGAGACATTTATTGAAGAAGATACAAGAAACATTGTACATGGGACAATGACGCCTCAGTCCCCTTCAAAGTAGGCACCTTGGGACCTCACACAGTTCTCCCAGCGTCTCTTCACCTAACTCATACCCATTCAACATTCTCAGGTGTTCTGCTTGTTGCAGGCCTTCCAGAATGTGGTTCACTTTCAACAGATTCCCAACCAGCTTTGAAGTGTTTTTGCCACACTTTTATTTGTGCTGCACTCATTGTATCGTCCGCAAAAGCCTTCTGAATCACCCAGTAGTTTCCATGGAGGAATGTTCAAGCTTAACACAAAATTTGATGCAGATTCATTGCTCTACTCACTCATTCATTTTGAATGTGACAACCACACAGTACACATGCTCACTCAACAGTGTCTAGCACCCCACTGACTAGTAGTACAGTGAGGTTGTCAGTGTTCACTCATGTGCATTACAGTCCACACACCTTGGCTGCCAGGCTACACCCATATTGTGCAAACCTCTCGTTATATTAATAATGTCTGGATACTCTCCAGACAGCCCTCGTATTTCTACTGGGCAGCACTGCTCTAAGGCTAGGGTCCTCCCTTCACTTGCAAGTATCCTCAAGGAATGTAATCCTGTTCCCAAACTCCCACCCTATGACAAACACCCGCATCTGCCTGACATGTCCTGTTATACTGAGCCTACCTGGATTTTCCTGGATGCTCATCCAGGACCACCTTCTCTACATCCTGTTGGAGCATTCTGGGGCCACCTGCATTCACACAACAACCTCACTGCCAATGCTTTGCAGTTAAGTCCTAAAGATGAGGCCACAGAAAACCAATTTTGAATTTGTCCTGGGTTAGCATCCAGGTTCTCACAATACTAAATAAATGAAAAGTTTACTCACAAAACATAACCATATAATATCCTCAAAAGGGACCCAGCATCAAAGTACCAATAAGGTGGGGATCAATAGAAGGAAATCAACAAAGATTGCCACACAGTCATCTGAAACAAAGCTGAATTTATTTGCCTGCCTGGGAAGGGAGAACCCCATCCATCTAGCAAAAATTTGGTGTATGTCTCCATGTAATGCTTCAAAGGACCAGATAAACATAAAGGAAAGAAGTATATACCAAATCTGATGATATTCTGAGTTCAGGTCTCTGGTTGGCTCTCAAGGCCAAAATATAAACTCTTCTTTGAAACTGGTCATTGAACTGCTTCACTTATTGAAAGTACAGGTACCATTTCCAATTATGTCCAGGATGGTCTGATGGGCTGGCTCAGTGTCACTCAGATGCCAAATTTGATATGTTTGCTTGAAGTAGGCCGAATTTTTCTTTAACAGCATCAGTAGCACATGAATTATAAGGTAATTCAAGTAAGATTCACCACTTATCTCTTGACTAACGTCTTCCAGAACTGCAAGACCAAACTTCCTTTTATTTTCTTAAGGCAAAAGGCAGAGAAACATACATGTGTACGTAGAAAACAAATATTATGTAGACAGGTAGCCCTTCAAAGTTGTAACACAGCAAAATATAAGAGGCACTAAAACAAATACATCTACACCAATATCTGTAACAGCTCAATCCACAATAGCCAACATGTGGCGACAACCCAAGTGTCCATCAATGGATCAATGGATGAACAAAAACAAAATGTGCTACATACAAACAATGGCATAGTATTGAGTCACAAAAAGGAATAAAGTAATGATACATGTTACAACCTAGATGAACCTTGAAAACATATGACAAGTGAAAGAAGCCAGACACAAAAGATCACATACCTTAGGATCCCATTTACAGAAAGTATCTAGAATACATAAATCCATGGAAACAGAAAGCAATTTAATGGTGGCCAAGGGCTAGGGGGAGGAGGGTGACAAATGAGTTCTTACTGGGCACAGGGATTTCTTCCCAGGTGATGAAAATGTTTGAAAATAGATAGCGGTAGTGGTTACACAACATTGTGAGTATACTAAATGCCACTCTAAATTGTACTCTAAAATAGCTGTTAGGTGAATTAGACTTCAA